>OVBJ01000194.1:0-63908 GCA_900406535.1 Noccaea bulbosa | reverse complement strand
ATGTCAACTCAAGATTGGTTGAGTGACTTGTGCTTTAGTATATTAAGGATATTTGATGGCATTTCTATCCACTAAATTTTATATATGTTTTTACTTGTGTAATATTTTTTGCTTCTTTTTATGCAAAAGGTGAAAAGTTTAAAAGAAAAGAAAATTACTGTTGTGGGAGACGCCGGATAGTCGGAGAAAGGCGGATATAAGCTGAGTTTGAGAGATTACATTTTTCAGATTTCAGAGTTTCATGGCGGCCATAACTCGTCTTCCAGTAACCCATTCTCTTCCCACCATCTTCAATCCTTCACGCTTCCTCCCTCAATGTCTCTCTTTCCCTGCTTATCGCCATCGCTCTCGCTTTCGCTCCTTCTCCTCCGTCTCTCCGATCCACTGCTCCTCCAAGGGTGATTCGAGCTCGTTGGGGAGTGACTCTAACGCGTCGATTGTCGGAGATCTTCTGGATTATCTTAATGAATCCTGGACACAATTTCACGCCACTGGTTAGCATTGAAACCCAGCTTAAAGTTGATTTTTTTTTTTTTCGGTATTAAATTGACTCTGATTGGTCTCTTTTGTGTTGCAGCTGAGGCCAAAAGACAGCTTTTGGCTGCTGGCTTTGATCTCCTCAGCGAAAACGAGGACTGGAAGCTTAAACCTGGTGGCCGTTACTTCTTTACACGAAACATGTCCTGTCTAGTTGCTTTTGCTGTCGGAGAAAAGTGAGTTTCCATGGCACAAGATTGGCTTGTCAATGATCTTCATAAGTAGATCAGTCCTGGAACTAGGTCATGCTTTTGATAACTGAAGGGTTCTTCACAAAAGTCATTTTTTAGGTTCCTAATTTGTTGGGTTTAGGGAACCTACATTTGATCCTTCCTTATCTTGTAGGTATGTTCCTGGTAATGGTTTTCATGCCATAGCCGCTCATACCGATAGCCCGTGTCTTAAACTTAAACCAAAGTCAGCGTCTTCCAAGTCTGGCTATCTGATGGTGAATGTTCAGACTTATGGAGGTGGTTTGTGGCACACTTGGTTTGATCGAGACTTGAGTGTTGCGGGGAGAGCAATTGTGAGAGCCAGCGACGGCTCGTTCCTTCACAAACTTGTCAAAGTGAAAAGGCCGTTACTAAGAGTGCCCACTTTGGCCATTCATCTTGATCGGTAAACTTCTTTTTATGAGTTTGTCTGCATGAGTTTTAGAGTGATGCATAATTTTGAAACTCACTCATGCTTTTCTTTGTTCTTCTTGGATTGTTTAGCACAGTGAACAGTGATGGATTTAAACCGAATTTGGAGACTCAACTTGTTCCGCTTCTGGCAACGAAACCAGATGAAACCTCAGCAGAATCAAAGGATAAAAACGTATCTTCATCCTCCAAAGATGCTCATCATCCATTACTCATGCGGGTATGATATGACAGAGTTATTTGCTAGAGTTAGTCCTCTTCATTATGAACATTTTGAGTTCTCATCATAAGTATAATCTTGGTGTTAACCGTAAAAATCAACAAGTATCTCAAAGTTTCATGTTCGTGTTGCAGATTTTGTCAGATGAGCTGGGGTGTAAGGCCGAGGACATAGTGAGTCTTGAGTTAAATATCTGTGATACCCAACCTAGCTGCCTTGGAGGAGCAAACAATGAATTCATATTCTCCGGAAGACTAGATAATCTTGCATCTAGCTTCTGCGCTTTGAGAGCTCTCATTGACTCATGTACTACACCGGATAGCCTGGCCACTGAACATGATATCCGGATGATAGCATTATTTGACAACGAAGAGGTACCCTTTAATTCCTCATCAGATACTTCTCATGTTACTTCAGCTACTTATTAGCTGCACTGTTTACCTGACAGTTGTTGAACAATGAGGACTTGCTAGAAACATCTGCCAAGTAATCTTAAACCATGTTTTGGTTTTAATAGGTAGGTTCAGATTCGTGTCAAGGCGCAGGAGCACCAACTATGTTTCAAGCAATGAGACGGATTGTGAGTTCCCTAGGAAATGAGAAGGTCACCGAGTGTACCTTTGACCGTGCTATCCGCAAATCTTTTCTTGGTACGCATATCATCTACTTTCCTTTCCAGTTAGTTATGCGTATGTATGTAGTGTCTGGAATTTTCGCAAGACACAGTTGAGTATGAGTTCTTGTGGTTGCAGTGTCTGCAGACATGGCTCATGGTGAGCACCCCAACTTTGCAGACAAGCATGAAGAGAACCACCGTCCTCAGATACACAAGGGTCTCGTGATCAAACATAACGCAAACCAACGCTATGCAACCAGTGGGATTACTTCTTTTCTTTTCAAAGAAGTAGCAAAGCTTCATGATCTTCCAATTCAGGTCAGGTGTTCTACGACCCCAAGATTAAACAACATAAAGAGAAAAGTTTTTACGTCTCTGTCTTCATCATCCTTCTGTTCAGATGTATGTAGACAACTAAGAGTTTTGTTAGTCGTGCAGGAGTTTGTGGTGAGAAACGATATGGGATGTGGGTCAACAATAGGACCTATATTGGCTTCAGGAGTCGGGATTCGAACCGTTGATTGTGGCATAGCTCAGCTTTCTATGCATAGGTATATATATTAATGACTCGTAGTTTAACAATTCTTTCAAATCAAACTGCCTTAGACTCAGCTGCCGGTTTTGGGGGACTTGTTAATTGTGAAACAGCGTGAGAGAGATTTGTGGGACAGACGATATAGACATTGCGTACAGACATTTCAAGGCGTTTTATCGATTTTTCTCAAGCGTAGACAGGAAGCTCGTGGTGGATGACTAGCTTACTGCAGAATTAAAACTTGTTCTCGGTCTATTGGTTTTTTTTTGGCGGTTTAGGTTATGATTTGTAACACACGATAGAGATACAACGGCGCCGTTTTAGGCTAGCTCGCCTTTTCTTGGTTTTCAAGTAAGGAAATACCTAGAATCTTTGCAAAAAGATGATCACTAAAGCGGCCAAAAGAAAATGCCATGGAGCCTTGACAAATAATTTTGTTTTCAGTTTTTAAAATATTATATCTTCGTATACTGTTTATAGAAGAACATTTTAAAACAGAAAAGGTTTCCAAATAAAATAATGAGTAACCAAGCAAAGCATATATTCTTATGCAAGATCAATTAAAGAATAGGACAGACAACACCAAAGGTTGTATGTTAATATTATGCCTTGCATACATATCCAGACAAAGAAATTTATATATCCTATTACCTTGTGTTTGTTTGTTTTTGAATACTTTGTTAGGGTTTTAATTGTCAAATACAAGTTTTAAAATGGCAATGGGTTCGAATTACTTAGTCGACGGAGCTTTGAAGGAAACATTTCGGAGGAGCCCTTTCAAATTCGCAAACACAAAGGTTCCTCACGGTGGCTTAGGCGATAGTTTCTCTCCGATAAAAGAAGAACCCGAAGAAGAAGTTCCAACTGATCCCTTAAACATCCAGATTCCCTTCATCGAATCAGCTCTTTCCGCATCTAGGCTTCACGGTACGTCAGACTTGTCACATACATCATTGTTACAAGGAAAGATAGATTTATTGATGGAAAGATATATCTTGTTGTTGTTGATGATGTAGGGAAGGTAACGAATGTATACTATGAGTATATACAATTAAGTCAAGGAATAAGCCAAGGTCGTGTAGAATCCGTCAAGGACTTCTTGAACCGTCGTCCGGACGCAGTAGACGAATGGATAAACCTCTACGAGACGCCATTGTTGAAAGCTTGCGCATGTGGGAAACCAGAGATCGTTAAAGAGCTTCTCCGTCGTATGACACCTGAACAAATGCTCCCCAAGATGAGCCAGAACGCTTCTTACCACACGCCTCTGACTGTCATTGCGGTTAGTGGAAACATGGAGATCGCTGAAGCCTTGGTCGCCAAGAACCCTAAGCTGCTAGAGATTCCTGGAATCAATGGACAGATTCCGGTTGTGGTTGCGGTTGAGAACACGCAGATGGTGATGGCTCGGTATCTTTACACTAGAACTCCGGTTCAGGTGTTGCTTGATGATGATGGGTATCATGGTTCCTTGCTCTTTCTCAATGCCATCTTCTATAAAATGCTCGGTGAGCAAGCGGTTTCTTGCACTTCAAGCAAAAACAATGTTTCGATGATAACATAACATATCTTGATCTGTTTTCTTTCATTCAATTAGACATCGCTTTGGATCTGTTCGGGATGTGCAGACGCTTGGCCGTGACAAAACACTTGCAGATAGAGTCAATTCCAATCATTGTCTTGGCTTCAAAGCCTGATCTTTTTCCCTGTGGCTGCTATCTCGGACCATTGGAACGCTTCATCTACTCTTGTTCGTACCAGTCTAAGACCTCTTCATTACAAAGATCAACAATACTTTTCATCCAAAAAAACTTGAGAAAATGATTCTTTTTTCCTTTTCACACTTGTTAGGGATACAAGTAAAGCTGCCGACTCTTCCGGAGGCTTCACGTTCAAACAAAGATCATCAGAGTAAGTTTCCATATACGTAACTTAATAAAAGTCTCTGTATTCCTCGGAAGAAAGTGAAATAGTTTTGATTTTTCTTGTTTTTTTCCCTTAGATACTGTGATGGGGAAACTGCTCAAAGTTCTCTCCAAATGGACCGGTAAGTAAAGTTACAGGCTTTCGTCTACAAAATACGGCTATTCGATAGAAGTAGACATTTGAATTGGAGTTGAGTGATGATTCAGGAATAGATGAAGTGTACCGAATGAAGGTGATGCATCAACAAGCCAAGAAGCTTCTACTTGGAATATCAGAGGAAACTGTAGCCATGGGATTGAAGGAACGTTCCGAGACAGTCGACGAGGCTTTACTCTTTGCAGTCAGATTCGGGAACGTGGATTTCTTGGTGGAGATGATCAAGAACAACTCTGAGCTTCTGTGGTCCACGAGGACGAGCTCGAGCAGTACTCTGTTTCTTTTGGCCGTGGAATTCAGGCAAGAGAAGGTGTTTAGTCTCCTCTACGGTCTTGACGATAGGAAGTACCTACTGCTCGCCGACAAGGACAGTGACGGAAATGGTGTGCTCCATCTCGCCGGCTTTCCTTCCCCTCCTTCCAAGCTCTCTACCGTCGTCGGCGCAACTTTGCAGATGCAACGCGAGTTGCAATGGTTCAAGGTTTGCTCTGTTTCATCAGAAGACTTCAAAACAGAGGAAAATAACAAACGTATTAAAAAATGTGGACTTTGATTACGCAGGAAGTGGAGAGAATCGCGCCGGAGATTGAGAAGGAGAGAGTCAACACAGAAGAGCAAACGCCGTTCGAGATATTCACAAAAGAGCACCAAGCATTGCGACAAGAAGCCGAGAAATGGATGAAAGACACGGCCATGTCGTGCAGCTTAGTCGCGGCTCTCATCGTCACGGTCACTTTCGCGGCGGTCTTCACCGTTCCCGGCGGCACGAACGACAATTCGAAAGGTGAACCCTTTCACCTAAAAGACCGGCGTTTCATCACATTCGTCGTCTCCGATTTGATATCATGCTTCGCCTCCTGCACCTCCGTTCTCATATTCCTCGGGATACTCACGGCGAGGTACTCCTTCGACGATTTCTTGGTATCGCTGCCGACGAAGATGATCGCCGGACTTTCGATACTGTTCGTCTCGATCGCGGCGATGCTTGTTGCATTCTCGTCGGCGCTATTCACGATGATGCAGAACGAGAAATGGATCGTAGCTCCGACGATCCTTCTAGCGTGTTCCCCGGCGCTGCTGTTTGTTCTTCTTCAGTATCCACTTCTCAAGGAGATGATCTTCTCAACTTACGGCAAAGGAATCTTCGACAGAAACATGAAATGTTGGTCCTAATAAGACGACTCCTAATCAGTTCACTATTGTATAGTATATCGTCAGAAAGTGTATTATCACAAAGTCACAATTATTGATATCACATGATTAAATAAGATTACATGCGTTGTTGACTTGGTCAAATCCGCGTCCTTTATAAAACTCCAAAAGCATCATCTTTATTTCCTTTACATTTCTTATTTCGCTGTGGTTGTGAAACTTTTACGCCAGGAAGGAGAAAGAGAAGAGAAGAGATATGTCTCAGGTACTTGAATCAGACAGCATACTCTGGTTTTTGTACATAGGATCCCGATCGTTGCAAATTCGGCGACTTTACTGCTATTTTTCCTGTTTAGGTTTGAGTTAGGGTTTCATTCGATTGCCCGATCTTTTTCGGATACTCTGCTTTTGTATCTGGTTTTATGATGTATATATATTTTCACTTGGGTATCATCATCCATTGTAACAGCGATCTGTATTGATGACATTAGTGTGAATAGTTTCCCATTGCAGATCTTGGATCATGTAATGGTGGTTGAAAAGGGTGGATCTTTTTTTTGTTTTTCTCGAAGTTTGATTAGGCTAAAGCTGTCTAAGTAATTTGAGCAGTGTTTCAAAATTCTCTCTTACTTCTTGTCCTGTCCATTTGATTTAAAGGTGAATTTGTTCTCGTTTGCTTAGGCGAGTCTGTTTCTGTGGTCCCTATTGCAGCTCGATTAGGACATGATGTTTTTATAGCAATTTTGGGACAGTACTGTTTGAAGATTCCTTTACTCCTTTTATCAAGTCCATTTTGATTATAAACTTTGGGATTGTTACTTTTTTGTAGACTGTGGTTCTAAAGGTGGCTATGCCATGTGAGGGATGCGTAGGAGCTGTGAAAAGAGTCCTCGGCAAAATGGAAGGTTAGTTTCTCTTTGCCTTCACCATGTTTGATGTGTAAACGAAATTCACAAAAGAACAATGTTTGTTTGTTCAGGTGTGGAGTCATTTGATGTGGATCTCAAGGAACAGAAGGTAACAGTGAAAGGCAAGGTGCAGCCAGAAGCTGTTCTGCAGACAGTCTCAAAGACAGGAAAGAAGACGAGTTTCTGGGGAGACGAGGCTGAAACCGCAGAAGCTGCCAAGGCCTAAAGGGAAAAGAAGCAACAAGTATCTCAATGTCATGACTCATGACCCTCTCGTAACCAGAGATTTTCAAAATAAGATAAGAGTCGTCGTATGTAATGAAAAGTCAATAAATCTCATCTTTTATTGTAATGAAAACTCATTATCTCTCCTGTTTCTTACTTCTCAGTTGGCTTGCAAAGCTATCATCTTCTCTTGTCTTAAAAGTTCTTGCGTCTATCATAGTCATAAAATTATATTTCTGTTTCACATCATGATCTCGTTTTCTGTCTTCAATGATCCTTTTATTTTCCAATTAAACAAAATTAAATTCTAATTTTCAGTAGCTTAAATTACATAAATTACTAAATTAGTAGCAAATTAATTCCAAAAAAGTTTTCTCAATAGCAAATTAAAATTAAAAGGTACATCTGCGTCTTTTGATTTTAAACACTTCAGATTTTAGCCACCTTTTGCTTTTAATACAGGGCTAATCTTGTCATTTCCACGTTGAAACCTTTTGAAATTTTCGACCCATTCCGTTTTAAATTCGTTTTTTTTTTTTTTTGCTTTTTATAATATTCGTGTCACCCAAAAAATTCGCAGTCTACGTGTGCAGGAAAAAAAAAAAGGAGCCTTGGACCCATCGAACCAGAATGGATATGAACCGTCGATAGTAGCATCCAACGGTCACAACTAATCTAGCCTAAAGAGATTGTTTTGTTTTGTTTCTTGGTTGTTGTTTTGGATCATAAACCCTAGCCTCCTCTGTTCCCTCTCTTCTTGTCAAAACGAGAAATTCGTGAAACCACTGAACCGCCGATCTTCCTCTTCTTCACCATGTCGTCTACTCGTTTCTAGGAAGAAAGAAATAGAAAAAGAAAAACCCCATGAACAGATCTCGATCCTCTCAATCGAATTTCTCTATTTTTCTTCGATCTCCAGAGATCTCGGCGATTTTCTTTTTTCTTTTCCTTTTCATTTCCTTCTGAGCATCACTAATTTGATCTGTGATCGAATCGGTTAAAATCTGCGTTTTTCCTCTTCAGTACCCGTTTCGATTTCCTCAATTTTCGTCGGGAAGAAGAGATTTCTTTTTGTACGAATCAGATTGTGCCTCTTTAGAAATCCGTGATTTGTCAGAAAAATTACAGAGACAAGTGGGTAGTAGATCGAAAGAGGGGTTTGAGTAAGCCAAATTCTGAGTGAGTCAAGCCAGTCGTGGCGTGTCCAGTTGAGTAAAACGGAGTCGTATGAGCAACGCATAGAGATGCCATCGGTGGGAATGAGACGCACCACAAGGGTTTTCGGGGTGGTCAAAGCCGCAGACGGAGCCCGGGTCCTCCGCTCGGGTCGCCGGATCTGGCCCAACGTCGACGAACCGAAGGTAAAGCGAGCCCACGACGTTGTGGATCGAGATTGGAATTCCGTTTTGAAGAATCCTAGCAAAGGCAAAGGGAGCAAAATCTCCGGCAAAAGTAACGGCGCTGCAAGCAAGCCCTGTAGCCCGAGAGAAATTTCCACTGAGAAAGACGACATAGAAGACGACTTTCCAATCAGCAAAAGGAGGAAAGTGAAACCTGAAGCTGGGGGAGATGCAAAGACTGTGGATACCATGTTTGGGATTGTATATAGTAGGAAAAGGAAGAGACTTTCTGACCAACCAAGTAGTAAATCAGAGGAGCCACAGCGAAGCCTCAAGTTTTATCGCAGGCGAAGAAGACTCTCGGACCGGGTTTCGTCAGGACGACTCCCTGGTCCTGTGATTACTCTTACAGCAGATGGGGCATGTGAGGAATGCTGGTTTTCAACTGTTTTCCGTTTGGTTATGAGATACTCGAGGAGGGAACAGCTGAGGCTGTCTTCACTTGCTTCTTTCTTCTTGTCTCAACCTATCAGCGAAGTGTTTGCAAACCATGGCGTGCGATTTCTTGCGGTACTGCATTTTTGTTTATGTAGGTAGTGATATAAAGTCTGGAACTGTAATTGAACAAGGTAGTAATAATAATCTATTGGTTTCGATTTCCTGTGACGTTTTTCAGGAGCCTTCCCTTAGCTCCAGGGGCGTCTGCAAGTTCTTTGGGGCCATGAATTGTCTTCCTCTCTTTTCAGCTGATTTTTCTGCCATTCCTCGATGTTTCATGGATATGCATTTCGCATTATTTCTCAGAGTGGCACCACGCTCCTTTGTTTTCGTCAAGAAATCTCTGCATTTACTAAACAATCCGGTTGAAGAATCTGATTCAGAGTCTGACATAGCTTTATCTGAACCTTGTACTCCGAGGCACGATGGTGTAGTTGGGTTACAGCCATCAGTGAGAGCCAGTGCTCAGTGTAAAAGCAATTTAGGTTTTCATAGTTTCCAGAAGAGGAGAAGCTCCTTAAGAAGGAGAAGAGCAAGAAATCTTCCGCATAGTGTACACAAGTTGTACAATGGAACGTCGGTTTCTGACCTATCAGCAAGTTTGAAAAACAGGACAGCAGCAATACCGCCAAGAAAACTCAGAAGCTCGGTGATAAGTAACTCATCCCCTTGTTCAAATGGGATTAGTATCATTCCAAAGCCGAAGACTAAAGAGGAGCTTGATTCTCTATGTTGTTCTGCGAATATATTGATGATAGGTTCAGACAGATGCACCAGAGAAGAAGGGTTTAGTGCCATGTTGGAGTTTTCGTCTTCAAACGAGTGGTTCATTGTTATTAAGAAAGATGGGGCAATCAGATACAGCCACAAGGCACGAAAGACTATGAGACCTTGTTCGTGCAACCGGTTTACACATTCTATAGTCTGGATAGGGGATAATGACTGGAAGCTTGAGTTTTGCGACAGACAAGATTGGGTTGGTTTTAAGGAGCTTTATAAAGAATGCTATGAACGGAATGTATTAGAACAGAATGCGAAAGTCATTCCTATACCTGGGGTAAGGGAAGTGTCTGGGTATGCAGAGGATTTGAGTGATTTTCCCTCCTTTTCTATGCCAGTTCCTTACATATCAGTTCAAGAAGATGAGGTCTCAAGGGCCATGGCTCGAAGTGTTGCTATCTATGACATGGATTCTGAAGATGAAGAGTGGCTGGATAGGCAGAACCGGGAAATGTCTGGTGAAGAAGATGAGCAATTGGAACGACTTCAGCAGGATACTTTTGAGTTGATGATTGATGGGTTTGAAAAGTGCTATTTCCATAGCCCTGCCGATGATCTCTTGGATGAGAAAGAAGCCACTATAGCTAGTCTTTCATACTTGGGTAGGCAAGAGGTGGTTGAAGCAGTACATGATTACTGGGCGAGAAAAAGGAAGCAACGAAAAGCACCACTCCTCAGAGTTTTCCAGGTAAAGTCATTGTTGCTTGGACCATTATTCTGTATTTCCAAGAGTGTTTTACACTAACGAAATTGATGTTTTGTTGTATATACAGGGTCATCAAGTGAAGAAAACCTCGCTAGTTTTCAAACCTGTGTTTCGCAAGAGAAGATCCTTCAAAAGACAGGGGAGTCAACTCCATGGAAAAGCCAAACAGCTAAGTCTCGGTATGTTCCCTCAACACTAGAGAATTTACATAGTTTCGATATGTTTTGTGATGAGTTGTGGTGGTTAGTGTTGTGATATATTGGTTTGCCAAGTGCTGAAATGTAAGTGGTATATGGAACATTCTTGCCGAAGCACAATTAAGTAGAGTAGATTACACGGAATTAGACTGAAGTTGAGTTAAGGATAGAGAACGTTGTGCACTTTTGTCGATAAAGAGTTGAATTAAGCTCGATGAGAGCGAAAAGATCTGATTTGATTTGTTCGGTTTAACTTGGACAGTGGGTGTTAAGTCTGCTGAACAAGAAGCTTCAGAAGAACAAGACGTTTATCTTAGAGTGGAAGAAGCCAAGGCCTTGGCTGATTCAGCCATGGAGATTGCGATCGCCAAGAGAAGAAGAGCACAAGTTCTTGCAGAGAACGCAGACTTGGCTGTTTACAAATCCATGATGGCTCTGAGGATTGCAGAAGCTGTTAAAGTAGCTGAATCGAGCGAGGTGGCCACAAACCTTTTCTTGAACTGATAATATGGTAAAAGATAGAAAATTTACAAATGTGACTGGAACTGAATTCGGAAAGTTGGGTTCTGTTGGGGCATTTTTCAAGCAGGATTTGAGATATAGTCTCTCTGTAGCTGTTGGTTATGTGTATAGTTAGTTTCTCTACGCTGAGATTGTAAATGGGTTTAGATGTTTAGATTTTTCTTTTTTTAGGTTTTTTTTTGTTTTTTGTTCGTATTACCTCACTCGATGTATTACCGTAAAGATGCTCTCCATCCCCTCTTTTTTTTTTCGTTTTTCATATAATTTGAAGAAACGTGGAAAAAAATTATAGGAGATATTTGGCACTGATCAATCCCCTCTGTCATCTTTTCTTTATTTAAAGTTCTCTCATGTCATGGAGTAACGAATATATGCATTGATCGGGTAAGAGTAAGACCTAATTTTTGAAAGTCTGGAGGCAAAAAATTAGCAACTTCTTGAAATCTAAAGAGTAAAGAGAGATTAGCATATAACGGTCTCATATAGACACAACTTGCTTTCATGTAAAAACTAAATTAAAGACGTGAAAATAGATAACGGGAAACTAAACCCTGGGTCTGACCATGGCTTTCAACGGATTCTTCATCACCACCGTAAACTCCAATTTGCCGGCGAAATCAATCTCGCTTCCCGCGCTCCACTCGAACTCCTGAACCATCCTCGCAAGCATCAAGTGCACGTGTACGGTCGCCATTCCAAGCCCTGGACAGATCCGACGGCCGACACCGAACGGAATCATCTTCACTCCACTAATCCCGGTTATATCAGCATCCTCCTTACCCGACATAAACCGGTCCGGGTCAAACTTTTTCGGGTTAGTCCAGATTCTGGGATCCTCGCTTATACCCGGAAGATAGACCTCGACGTTGACGCCGGCAGGAATGTCGTAACCGGCAAGCGTCGTCGTCTCCATGACGGCGTGCGTCAAAGAAAAATAAGTCGGCGGATGTTTCCGAAGAAGCTCCTTAACGAATGCTTGCAAAAAGACCATTTTGTCCACGTCTTTCTCCTGGACGGAACGATCTCCAGCCGTCGATCTGATCTCATCGTACAGCCGAGATTGAATCTCGGGATTTGCAATCAGCTGCGCAATGCCCCACTCGATCGCCGTCCCCGTCGTGTCCGTACCGCCGTTGAGAAACTCGGAGCAGAGAGTCACGAGTTCTTCGTTAGACGGCGCCGTTTCGCGGCCTTCCACTTTTAAGTTGAAGAGTGTATCGAGGTACGAGAAAGACGACGCCGTTTTGTCGGATCCTGGATTCTGAATCGCTCTCCGCCGTCTCTCGATGAATCCGACGACGAAATCGACCTGCTCGCGGCGAACTTGGAGAGCGCGTTTCCTCTCTTTGGAGAAGAAGGGAGCGAGAATCGGGAGATAGTCGTCGATTCGTGGATCGACTGTCATTAACACCGTTTTCATCATCTCATCCATCTTCTCGATCGATTCTTCGTCCATCTGGATTCCAAAACACATTTCCAGTAGAATCGAGAAGGCAGCCAATCTGGCGTTTCTCAGCACCCAGACTAGCCCGTCGCTGTCACTGGCCTCCGATTTGATCCTCTCGATGAGCTTATCCATGGCGGATTGTCTCACCGACCCGAATTCCTTGAGGCGGGTGGAGCTAAGCATGTTCTGCACCATGTTTCTCCTCAGAGATCGCCACACGGGACCGTATTTGGCGGCGTTGACGGTGAACTTGTTGCAGCTGAAGATGGTTCGAGTCGGATTCTCGGCGGGTCGGGAGGCGAACAGAGCTCCGCGCTGGATCAAAGCTTCGTGGACTAGAGTCGCGTCGGAGAGGATGATCATTGTCCGAGTCCCCATCCTGAGCGTAAAAATCGGTCCGAAAGTTTTCTTCAGCTCCTCTGCATATTCGAAAAATGGCTTCCCGGAGCGCGCGAACTGGAAAAGGTTTCCGACGACCGGCCAACCCGGAGGACCCGGAGGAAGGTTTAAACGTTTCTTGGCCTTGGAATTCCAGAGAGTGAGGATGAAAACGAAACCAGACACGATAATCGCAAGGAAGCTAAATTGAAGAGATGTCATAGAAAAGGAAATGAGAGACATTTTATATCTGAATTCACTTCTTTCCTTTCGTGGGATTGAATCTCAGTGAGTCAGTGGAGAAGAGAGGAAGACTATAAAACAGAGCAAATGCATGCAAAATTTAGCTACAGATTTTAAAGCAAAATTAAATTTATCGGGTTTTGAACCGTTTGTCAATACAATTGCAAAGTCAGAAATTCTGTGGACTATTTTGTACTTGATCTGCTTACTTACTGAAACAAGTCAACATATGAACATACTGTATATCCGTCAAGTGTATCCGCGAATTGTTTAGTGCATGTCTATTTTATTTATTGCGTTCAACTGCTCATTTAATAAATTAGTAACCTAGGAAATCTAAATGCCTGCAGAAAAGCCATTACTCACTTTCCAATTTTGGTAGACCCAAAACAATAAATAAAAATAGTATTTTGTGTCTTACTCGTTTATGTTCTGTAAACGTGTTTGACTTGCTTGGAATTCAATATACTTGTCAGAAATTTGAACTGTTATATTATTCACGAAATTTTGTTCGAGTAATTAAATTCTACGAGTCTAAACATCGTATGGGTCAAATAAATACAATCAAACGAAATTTATATACTATTTGGATTATTTTTTAAAATATAATTTGGCTGTGCCTTATCTTCAGAAGAAGGAAAATCGAAGTCACAACCCATGTTATAATTGATGAGTCATCATGTAGCTGAAACGTCTGAATAAACAGCATCATCCGTAACAGCCTTGATCCAATTTGATGGAAACACTCCTTGCTGCTACAGATTGGTATAACTATCTTAATTAAAATGTAACTTTGGTCTCTGGTTCTGCCACTAATAATAAACTATGGCTTCCAAGGATATTACTAAAGGAGAAAAAGATAAAATTTTGAAACTAAAGCAGCTGAAGAACCATACATCCAATTTTAACAAAATGAAACAACATTGTCAGGTGAAGCATCAAACTGGAGAGGGAAGGAAAAAGCTTCGCTGAATCATTTGATCAATTGATGCATGTTCCATTTGGGCTTTTGGGTTGATCCACTGGGTTTGGTTTAATAACGGGTTGAAACAAGAACAGTAACTAAAAGGATTAGAAAAATGAAAAATGAAAAATGTTTTGAAAAAAAAAAATTTTTGAAAAAATATGTTCTGGAGTATATATTACCATATTTTGAAAAAAAAATATTTTGCATGCCATATTTTAAAAAAAAATGTTTTATATTCTAACATAAAAATAAAAAATGTATATTTATCATATTTTGTGTCTACCTAAATATAATAAGCTATTTTAATAGAAAAAATGCATATTTATCATTTTTTTTATAATTTATAATAAAAAACTTATGTTTTCGAAAATTCAAGAAAGCAATGCAGACTATTTGACTCTAGATCAAAATTGTCGTCATACTATAGTATAATACGTGTTATTCGAAAGTGAGAGACTAGAAATCCTATAGAAAATAATATCTTATTATAACATCAATATTATTTATTATTTAAATATATATATATATATCTTATTATATTATGTTTATTACGCGAGGCCTTATCTAGTATATATATATACACGTATATTCCGCGGAGTCAAATTTCTAGTGTTTGACAAAAAGGAAAAGTGGAAATTGCGATATAGCAGAAAAAAAATAAAGAGTTGGTTTTACAAATTCCTATTAGTTTTGGAAATAGAAACCAAAAAGGAAAAAAAACTGTATAAAACCGTGTCTCTGGATCTGGTTGTTCAGGATAAAAATAAAATGGATGCATCCGGTAATCAATCAATCAAGAGAAGATCGGGTGGTGGTTGTGAAGCGCCACCGGAGAATAAGAGGAGGAAGAAGGAGTCTGGGTTATGTTCGTTGCCAGACGAGGTGGTGGTGAGCTGCGTGGCTCGGGTGTCGAGAGTTGACCAGGCGGCCATGTCTCTGGTCTCCAAGAGATACCGCTCTCTCATAGCTTCCCCTGAGATGGTCCACACGCGACGGGTGATTGGATGCACCGATGCAACTTCGTACGTCTGCTTACGCATATATCCTGAACCAAGCCCACGCTGGTTCAGACTCAGCCGTAAACGTGGTCGGTTGAGTCCGATCCCGTCGAACCCTGATCAAGCTCAAGGTTTATCCTGTTTCGTGGTGGTGGATTCGGGGATCTATGTAATCGGTGGGGTCAGAAACGGCAAACGCACTTCGGATGTTTGGTTCCTCGAGTGGTTCTCTCACACGTGGCGTCAAGCCCCGTCGATGAAGATGGCTCGGGCTTCCGCATCGGCAAACCTTGTAGACGGGAAGATATACGTGTTTGGTGGGTTAGAGTTAGGGGATGATAATGATTACTGGGCAGAGGTATTCGATCCAAAGACCCAAACTTGGGTTCCATTAGTTTTGGAAACCCAAAATAAAATAGGAATCATCGACCAAAGTGTTGTGATAGAGGGGAAGAAAATCTACGCAGTGGATAGTGAGAAACAAAGCTTGAGCATCTCTGTCTTGCCTAGGATCTCCACAAGTGTCGGGATATTAGATAATAAGCTAGGCTACAGAAATGACTGGTGTGTCATTGGTAAACTGTTGTTCTCTTGTGCTAATCGTGGGACAATAGTGTGGTGTGAGCCAGATAAGCTTGATTGGAAGGAAGTGAGGGGTTTGGATGTGCTAAAAAATTGTCACCTCTCTGGTCCAAGACACATCATCCCTAGTAGTAATATTGATACTATGTTCCGATCCAGATATCATATCATCAAACTCTGCACCAACTCTGCTGGGAACATTGTCATCTTCTGGTTCGCACGTAAACAATATACTGAGAGTTGGGAGCTCCGGTCTGCCGAGATTTCTGTGGAGAGACGAAGTGATGAGGTTTGGGGTTACATTGAGAGGAATGGTCTTGCCTTCAAACTTGATCCTCTTTCAAACCCGTCTTGCGTTAAACTCTTGTTTTCTGCTTCTGTCTATGCCTGAAATTGGTATCTCTTTCACTCCTTGTTTAAACTATTTACTTACATATTCTTTTTTTAAAGGGAAATCTGATATAGAATTGAGTATTTTAGCTTATTTCGCCATTCTGGCTGATTAGTGTCTGAGGTCGTGCTTCGATTTCTAGTGTCCGTTCCTCTGTTGTTGCTGCCAATACGCCCTAATTTTGTAATGGGATCGAGAGAAGTGGAAGAATCATGGGCTTTCCTTTCTAATCCAAAGGGTCGTCGTGTTTTTGTCAAATTTCCTTGTCGATTCTTCATTTCTCTTTGTGATTTCTCTATGCTCTGTTTACGACTTGTGCTTAGAGTAACTTAACAATGAACCAGCGCTCCAAGAATACGTTAGGACTGACTTGCTATGATACAATACAAGCAACCAACTGTGGTAAAGAGAGTGATTAATATATATATATATATATATATATAAAACACTCACAAAGTATTTCAGAGTTGTCACTAGCTTCCCAGGCTCAGTCGCAAGAAATGCAGCTAGAGGAAAATTGGATCAAGTTGACAGACGGATATGATTCAGATTCAGTCAATTTGCATCTTCAGGTACAGTAACATCATGTTGTTGCATCATAACATTTATTTCACATGATGAATCTCACTCTGGGTGTAGCTGCACCTAAGGTGGGTACGAGTAGAACCAGTGGTTAAAACCATTTCAAAAGACGGCGCAGATCGGCAGATGGCACAGACAGTAGCAGCCAAAGCAAGAGGAAGTCTGATGAAGAGAAAGAAGACCGTAGCAACAACAATATGTCTCAGGGCTTAACTTCAGATCAATCACTGACGCTTCCAGAAAGTTCCGGAAGCTCCAACGATCCGCCTTTACCCACCGACCATATTCAGTTGCAGATTTCATAATCAATGGACAACCTCTTATTAGTGCAACTGATCATTGTGTGCTTTTTACGTTCTGTTACCGTACATTGGTTTTGGTTCACACTGGTTTCATCTCCAGACAATCGGTTTAGTGTTTCTTTCCATTATTTTATTACCCCTTTTGCTGTTTTTAAACTTTGTTTACCTTTTACTTTTGGGTTTCTTGATCTGATTTGGTTTTCTCTTGTATTTTGTGTAAATTTCACAGACAAAGCAAGAGGTTCTTTGCTTCTTTGTAAGTTTAAAGAGTTACTAGCGCGGGTTGAGTTTGAATATTTTTCTTTATTTTAATTTTTGATTTTTTCCTGGAAATTTGATTATGTCAATAAAATTCTTTATGTATTGAATCATTGATAGGTAGTAGTTAACAAAAACTATGCTACACGCTGATAAACTTTTAACATTTGTTAAGCAATATTTTTTTATGTTATTTGACGAAGTGATACAAAAGCAAGTATGAAAGAGTATGGCAGAGAGAGACCATGATGGAAACGTTTGTTGCGTGCAGCACATATTTCATAAATTGGCCCATGCCATGACTGGAGAAGCGCAAAGGAAATAGTAGTACTTGTAGCAGCAGCAGCAGCAGCTTGTAGCCTATGCAGCATTTGGACCCAATTAACAGGTCCGTTACCTAGTGATAGTCTCCTTAGAACCGATTTCCATATCTGAACAGAGTAAGAGTACTGGGAAAAAAGGTGATCACGCGGTTCATTACACGTACCGCACATCAAACATGTTTGCTCCACATCCACTCCCGAAGATGGACAATCTTACGAAAGGTAGACTTCATATTTATAATTTTGTTTCCATTCAAAGCACCAAACAAAAAGAGCAAACATTTTCTTGGGGGTTTCAAATGTTCTTAATCGAATCACATTAAATCTATTCTATAAAATATAGATATCTCCAAAAGAGAAGAATCAAGACCACCAGAGAGCAAATCTTCAAAAGGAACATCACTCATCAACCTCTTAACCACAGCCTACAGAGAAAACTAAACAGAGTCATTTTGTCACACCATGCATACACATATGAAACACACTAAAAAGAAGAGAGCTTTGATTAGTTTCTTACGTCTTCAAAGGCACGTCTTCACTCATCAACCTCTTAACCACAGCCTACAGAGAAAACTAAACAGAGTCATTTCTCACACCATACATACACATAGGAAGCAAACAAAAAGAAGAGATCTTTGATTAGTTTCTTACGTGGCACGTCTTAGCGCGAGAGGCGTTGGTTTCATTGTACCAAGTAGGATTGTACCATTGCTTAAACCCTCCTGATTTGCTCGAATACATATTACATGGAGGAAACGCTTCGAAATGTTCACAACCTTCGTGCAAACCTTTCATCTCTGCAAAGTCAGAATTCTGTGGACTATTTTGTACTTGATCTGCTTACTTACTGAAACAAGGCATGTCGTTTGGCTACTTTAAACTTTAAACTTCAAAAAAAGTAAATAAACAAGATTCAGATCTGTTTTTGTTGATTTTTTGGGTTGACTATCATGTTTTCTATCCTATTACAAAGCAACTATATTTTGGGGAAACATACATTTTTTTGTCCGTTTAACACATTATTCTTCAAACAAACGTTTGATTTCAGAATTTATTAGATCCGCGTACGTTTGTAGCAACTTGCAACAAATACATGTATTATACGTTAGGACAAGTAGATGAAAGTTTAATCTGTCCCAAGTATTTTTTTACCGGTAATTAGATAAATTATGGATTGATAATGAGAATTTAAAAAGTATTTTTAGTGTTATTTTGGAACAACATATGAACATACTATATATCCGTCAAATTTATACGCGAATTGTTTAGTGCATGTCTATTTTATTTATTGCGTTCAACTTGCTCATTTAATAAATTAGTAACCTAGGAAATCTAAATGCCTGCAGAAAAGCCATTTACTCACTTTCCAATTTTGGTAGACCCAGAACAATAAATAAAAATAGTCTATGTTCTGTAAGCCAACAAAAAAATGAATAAACGTGTTTGACTTGTTTGGAATTCAATATACTTGTCAGAAATTTCAACTGTTGTATTATTCACGAAAGGACACGCGAATACTCGATTAATCGATTTGATTATGTTTCATTTTTCTTGTCAAGAATATTGTTAATATTGCTTATGGTCTTACTCTAGAGAACACCGTGAGTGATGTGGAGTGGAGCTCATCAGCTTACAACAAAGCTCTTATACGCAAATGTTAATGATTCCTCTTGAGAAGATGATTAAGTTACGTAACAGTTTTTCCCCAGCATAGCAACATGGAATGTATTGGTTGTTTCCTTCAAAATACGTATTGGTTCACTGTCGATTTGTCTGTTTGATAAGTTACATAAATTCATCTTAATTAATTGAGCCCATGGTATTGACGCTAACTGGTTTTTGATAATAACAAGAAGCCGAGGACATTGCTAAATAAAGATTATCAGACAGATGCTCTCCGTCGTAAATATTCATAGATTCTAAGATTGCCTTTTTGAATCAGCATTGTTGCTCCATGAATCAGCAGTGTTTAAATTTCGATTATAGTCTCCGTGAATCAGCATTGTTGCTCCATCTTCAACAACTTCAAAATTAGTGCACGGAATCTGATTCGTTGAGACATCCGAATTCATCGACACACCTTCTGAAGTCGCCAATAAATCAAAGATTTCATCAAGATCAAACTCTTCATCGCACTCATTGAAGTTTATAGGTAAACTGTTGTTGTTGTCGTTGTCAGAAATCGCTACGATCAGATTCTCCTCTTGGCTGATCTCGACTTTCGCTGGTGAATCATCCTGATCAATGCAATTACTTGCACAAGTCGTCGATTGAAGAGTTAGGGTTTGGTTTTGACCAACCTCTTGATTACTTCCGTCTAAAGCAACGTCCTCATCCTTCCTCAAACCTTCGTGATCAATGCAATTACTTGCACAAGTTGTCGATTGAAGAGTTAGGGTTTGGTTTTGACCAACCTCTTGATTACTTCCGTCTAAAGCAACGTCCTCATCCTTCCTCAAACCTTCGTGATCAATGCAATTACTTGCACAAGTTGTCGATTGAACAGTTAGGGTTTGGTTTTGATCAACCTCTTGATTACTTCCTTGTAAAGCAACGTCCTCCTCCTTCTTCAAACCTTCGTGATCAATGCAATTACTTGCACAAGTCGTCGATTGAAGATTTAGGGTTTGGTTTTTATCAACCTCTTGATTACTTCCGTCTAAAACAGCATCCTCCTTCTTCAAACCCTCGTGATCAATGCAATTACTTGCACAAGTTGTCGATTGAACAGTTAGGGTTTGGTTTTGATGAACCTCTTGATTACTTCCTTGTAAAGCAACGTCCTCCTCCTTCTTCAAACCTTCGTGATCAATGCAATTACTTGCACAAGTTGTCGATTGAAGAGTTAGGGTTTGGTTGATCAACCTCTTGATTACTTCCTTGTAAAGCAACGTCCTCCTCCTTCTTCAAACCCTCGTGATGATTTTCCAGGGCCTTTGTTTGTTGCAAACCCTTGAGATTCTGCAACATTCTGGCGATCGAGTGGATCGCGTCACTCAACTCATTCGAATCCTCCGATTTGGCAAGCTTCTCGTCGTCCCACCAAAACCCTAACGCGCGTCGAATGCTGTCATCATCTCGAGGAGGACGCTGATTCGCGAGGAAAGCGGAGACTACGGAGTCGACAGAGGAGTGGCCGAAGGAGTAGAAGGAGACGTTGGAGTTGGAAGACACCGGAGTTGCTAATACCGCAATTTGTGCGCCGGAGAGAAGACAAAGCTTGGAGGCTTTACTGTAAAGACCTTTACGGCGTTTTACGTGAGTAACCGCTCGCGAGTTTGTCTTCTCTACCTTGGCTATCTCAATCTTTCTCTTCTGGCCTCCCATTCTGTTTTTTCTAGGTGAAGATTTCACAGACAGAATTATTTGAGATTTGCGTATTTGGAAAGAATATTACACAGACAGTCTCTCTCCCCTCTATGCAAGTATATAAAGGGGTTTAATGAACTAGTTCTTTCCTTTTTTTTTTTAGGTAATATTTCGCTAATCCGTAATTAGTCGACTAAGTGACAAATGTTTTCCTTTTTTTGAAGCTAATCAACACAGAAAAAAAGGAATGACACATCACATGACGTTTTTCTTGTGCCTCTCCAGGTGATGACACATCACATGACGTTTTTCTACAAAGAAATAAACCAGTCAAGGTTCATCAAAGTAAAGCATGAAGAAGAGTCATCAAGTCTGGAACACATTATTATTATCTCAAGAAGGAAACAGAAGGAGCAAAGACAGCGTGTATAAATAACACAATTGTTTGCTGGAACAAAAGGTTCTTTGTGGTAGCTGCAACTAATAGCTTTGGTGAAGTATTGCCAGTGACAAAGGCAAGGACATGCTAGAGGATTTGGTGTTTTGCTCAAGGTCGTTTCTGCAGAATGATATCAGAAGTGATGGACTCCTAGGAGAAATCGATCTTGTGATTCGGTGTAAAAGGAGTCAAAGGAAGATGGTTTTGCTGGTTATAGGTTCATCTCGACATGAAAGAGTAAAGGTTCAAGTCTGCGTAAGATTTCCCAGGACATTGCTCAGGTTATATTCATCGGAGAATCTCAGAAATATCTTTTTAATACAGCTTGATATTTCTGTAAAAGAATGGTGGAGCATTTGAGATATTTGCACAAGGCGGTGAGTAAATGTCAGAGCTATGTGAAGACAATCAAGATGTCAGAGGTTATAACAGGTTACAGCATAATCAAGACAGTCAATGCCCCTGTTCAGTTTGGTGGTACAAATCAGATTGGGGAAGCTTCAAAGATGTAAAAGCGCTTGGTGGATTTCTTCTCTTATAAGTGATTTGCGTGGCTGGAAAATAATGATAAATTTGTCATAAGGTCTGACATATAGTTCACAGTAAGAAGCCATGGTTAATCAATCAGTTACACAGAACAGTTCAATGGATCAAGATGAAAGTGCAGTAAGGTTTAGCTTGCAGAAGTGAAGCTAAGTGTGAGAAGCTCAGTGAGGTCTGAAACAAAGTTGACAGACCAGTCAAATTGCATCTTCAGGTACAGTAACATCATGTTGTTGCATCATAACATTTATTTCATATGCTGAATCTCACTCTGGGTGTAGCTGCACCTAAGGTGGGTACGAGAAGAACCAGTGGTTAAAACCATTTCAAAAGACGGCGCATATCGGCAGATGGCACAGACAGTAGCAGCCAAAGCAAGAAGAAGTCTGATGAAGAGAAAGAAGACCGTAGCAACAACATTATGTCTCAGGGCTTAACTTCAGATCAATCACCGACGCTTCCAGAAAGTTCCGGAAGCTCCAACGATCCAAGGAAATAATGATACTTGTTTTCTCTCCTTATTCCCCTCTGCTTCTCTATTATACACGTAGGACCGTTTTTTACTTTACGGTTATATGTAACTAATGTGCAATGGACCATTCTCTCTGATCCTTGTACATTTTGTAATTTAGGGATTACATCAATACATGAAAATCTCTAGTCCATGTGAAACAGATTCTTGGAATAATTGAGACGAAAGGAAAAAAAAAGTTTTAGATTTTGGGAGAGACAAAGGAAGGAATGTGAGTGGTGCTGTCAAAGTCCAAGCAAGAAGAAAGTGCAGTGATGAGTTTCTTCACATCTTCTGTCGTATGCGCTGCACTCAGTGTCACCCTTAGCCTGAAACCACAAGAGAATTGAGTTTCATCGAGATTCATATGACAAAATGTTTTTCATTTCGTAAAGATATAAGTTTTTTTCTTTTCTTGTTTTGTTTACCTGCAAGAATTGGGTGGCACTGTGGGTGGTCTTATTGCCATCACATGGAAGCCTGATTTCAATAGATACCTGAAACAATGAGAAAGAAATCAATCAGCTATACAAGTTTGTGTGTGATGAAGAGGAAGATAAAGATAGGGAGATGTGTGTGAACCGGCTTGCTTGGAGGGCTTTGGCTTGATTGCCTACAACAAGTGAGATAATGGGGCTTGAAATGTGAACTCCAGATAATGCCTGAAACTCTTTCACTCTTTCCCATATTGCCTTTCTTCTCCATTTCTCCTTCCTCGCCACTACAACCGCAGCATAAGCAGCTGCAGCCATTGGGACAGGTATTGCTGTTGAAAATATGAATGAGCGACCTCTCGATTGGATAAGTTGCTTCCACTTTTTGCTGTTTCCAAAACAAACTTAAGCTGTTACCAGTAGTCTACTACATTGAAATCTCAGTTTCAACAGAAACAATTCAAATTGATTGTTGATTTGCTTTTATGAACTTATAATTCTTGCCTCAAGAATTTCAGATGTGTACCTGCAAGCTATGAATCCGCCATGACACCCTGCTGCCTTACTCAAAGTACCCACACATAAATCTACATCGGCTTCACAGTTAAAATCCTCGGCCACGCCACCACCATTTTCTCCGCAAACAAATGTTCCATGGGCCTGACCGTCAAATATCACATTTCTTCAGCAAAAGAAAAAGAAAAATCACCTAAAATTTTACTTGAAGATTCGACCAACTTACATCATCAATAACTAGCAGGAAGCCATGCTTCTTCCGAAGCTGAGAGAGCTTGTCCATTGGTGCAAAGTCACCGTCCATACTGAATAAGCTGTCAAAACCAAAAATGAGATCCAACCATTAGAGCTTCCTTTCATATCTCCACGGTCTCAAACCACCAAAGGCGTCAAAGTGAAATAAAGTTTAGCCTTTGTAGATAGCGGTCACAAATGAGACTGACCTATCAGTCACCACGACTTTCCTCTTCATTTTGCAACTTGATCTGCCCAAACAAATGATAGATGTTATAAATGGAAACCTAGATAGTCAAGGGAGGAGTTGAGGGAAGTGAAGGACTTACAGTAAGGAATTAAGGTGATACATGTCACAATGTCGATAAACAAAAACTTCAACGTTTCCTTGTCGTTCAGCAAGACGGATACCATCAATAATTGATGCATGGTTCAGTGCATCAGAGAAGATGGCCACTTTTTCATTCTCCAGAGGTTTCCCACTAGCAGCCAAAAGAGAAGCAACACTTCCAATTGCAACCAATGCAGCCATATTAGCAGCAAACCCAGTAGGACAAACAAGACACTCCTAAGAAAGATAAATAGACATACATCATCTGCTTTCCGCTTGAAATTTATTAATATCATGAGAGACTATTTCAAATCATTCAAGGAAGTTTTTATACCTCCTTCTTCTTCAGTTCTGCCAAACTAGACTCAAGCAAACGATGATAAGTGGTATAGCCACATATTAATGCAGAACCCTTAGGTCCCATACCATATTCTTGAACTGCCTGCCAAGAAAAAATCATAAGGCAATGGAAGAAATCTATACTTTAGTTTGTTGACATGAAAAAGTTTTGGAAACATACGTTTGCAGCAGCGTTTGATATTGTAGGATGTGAGCTCAATCCCAAATAATCATTCCCAGAGAACAAAAGTAGCTTCTTGAATCTCCCTTTTCTACCCTCATCTGTAGCATCTCCACTAAAAATCTCTTGTCCTGTCAATGTGAAACCAATAAGCAAATTAAAAAAACCATACATTTGCAATAATCAACGCAGCTTCTTCCTTAGCCTCAGTTATACTCAACATTTTGCATAAAACCAAAATTAGCTGTTTTTTAGAAAAAACATAACTTTGGAAACTCCGAAACTTGCAAGAAATGAAACGTACCGTTGCTGGGCTCATCGTGAAGCCATTTCTGAAATGTGGGTATCGAGACAGAAACTTCGACTGAAGTCCGATCCCATTGACACAAACCATCGAACACCTTGTACTCGTCTCCTCCATTGCCTCTGTTTTCCACGATTTCTTCTTTGTTTTGCCTGGACATACAAATGGGTCTCAAAGATCGAAGGAGTTGCCTGGATTCAAGCACATTCACTGCTTCTTCCACGCATTTATCCCACGGATTATCAGCCATTCTAGTATTTTTCAGGAGAACAAGGGCAAGGAAATGTGTGGTTTTAGGGGGATTCAAAAAGTGGTTTGGTGGGTGGTGGCCGGTGAAAGACGACTACATTCACGTCAGTAAACTCCTCTGCTTTAGATAATCTTGCCGTTTTGTATTGGATCTAAGAATGCAAAAGAAAATGGGTTGGTTTAACCTCGAAACCATCGTTTGAAGAATCCACAGAGAAGGAAATGAGAGAATCACATTAACCCCAAAAAATAATGAGAGAGGTTTAGGGCTTAAAGATGAAGCCCAGGACTCATTGAAAAATCAGAGTCAATATTTTCACGTGCAAGTCACATGATGGGTTTGATCTGGTTTGGTTAGTCCGGTTTAGCAGAAGCATCATCCCTTAAACAGACGAAGATGGTGAGAAGAGAGAGAGAGAGAGAGAAATGGCGCTCGATATGAGAATCTTCGAAAGCATCTCTCTTTCTCGTTTCATCTCTTTCACCATTCCTAATCCTATCTCTCCGTTACATCTCCTCCGTGTCGCCGTCCTCGATTCGCCTGTTCATTCCACTGATTCTTCGCCTCGAGTCGCCGCCATTCTCGTCCCCAAGCACCGAGAAACCGATTGGATCTTCTCCACTGAGTCCGGCCATCTCCAGCTCCTCCTCAATCTCCCCGACATCTCTCGGCTGATACTGATCGGCGACGATCGCTCTGATTTCCCCACCGTTTACCACCGGCCGACCGATGAAGACAACGACTCGGAAAAACTCGAGCTGAGACTGAAACCTCTTGGGGTAGCTCTGACACCTAAAACCCTAACCGGGGAAGAAATCGACGATGTTCCGTTTCTGATATTCGATGATAATGTTGTCTCTAGCGTAGAGCTGGAGAAATCCGTCGGACCTTTCGTAGGTGAAATGCTAATTGAGGATGTAGAGATAGAGATCGATGACGGAGTAAGAGAATTCAGGAGGAGATTGAGATTCAAGAGAATGCCTAATCTAGTCCAATCCGAAATCAAAATCGTCCCCAGAAGTTCCTCTTCAGGTTTGAATTCTTCTCCTTCATTAACAAGAACAGACTTCAAGCCTGATCTCACGGACCTTGTGCATCTTTACTTGGCACCAATGGTGGCAAGTCTCTCCTTGATTGGCTCTCACATCAAATCCAGACCAAAGGCGTTGTGCATTGGAATCGGAGGTGGTGGATTGCTTAGTTTCTTAAGGCTACAGTTAGGGTTCGAGGTTACAGGGGTAGAGATAGACCCTGAAGTCTTGAGGATCGCAAGACAATACTTCGGGTTGGAAGAAAGCTTTGCTCGTGTTCACGTTGAAGATGGTATTGACTTCTTGAAGAGATTTTCTTCTACCTGTGATTGTGATGATGATGCCAAATTTGACGTCTTGATGGTTGATCTAGACTCTACTGATCCGATTCACGGCGTGAGTGCTCCTCCTATGGAGTTTGTTGCCAAAGATGTTCTGCTAGCTGCAAGAAATGTTCTTGTGCCTAGTGGGGCTTTCGTTATCAATGTCATTCCTCCAAGCAGGACGTTCTACCAAGAACTCAAAGACGAGTTTAGAGAGGTCTTTGCAGAGTTGTATGAGATCGATGTAGGAAATGGCGAAAACTTTGTTCTCATCGCAACCATTGCACCTAAAGATCTCAAGAGCAGTAGTTTTACTAGGGAGAATCTAACATCGGCTGTTTTGGTAAAGTACATTGATGCTATACGGAGAATCTGAGATGATTTTTTCAAACATAAATTTTCATTGCAATAGCTTATCAGATACTTGAGAGTTTGAGTTTTTGGATCCGAATGTCAAAAGTACAACAAAAACGAATCCCCTATTACAAAAAAAAAAAAGATTTAGATCGAAAAAGTGTTGTTCAGCTTCGATTCTTAGTCTTCGCTAAACTTGATCTTCTTCGGGACTGGCTGGGTGTTTCCAACCTGAAGGAGCAACACAAGAGATGGCGGTTATTAGTTATTTTACTAGTAGTTGTGTGTTTGATTTGTTGTAATGTAGAGAAAGTAGAAATTGAGTAATGGAAAGAAAACTTACAAGGTCGGGGCATTCATATTCAATTCCAGCGGCTTCGATATTCTTTCTCCTTCTCTTCTCCCTTTTCACTACCTTCTGCAACAGTTTCCTATGCTCTTCCAATGTCCTTTCCTGTATTGCATTAAAACAGAGATAGTACAAAGTCGCTTGCTCATGAGAAATGGCTAATGGGAGCATGAAAACGAGAAGAAGATTCACCTTGTTATGTTGTTTACGCTCGATCTGAACCCAATCCACTGGTTTGTACTGACACTTGACTCCTTTCCACCTAATGATATCATTTAGGACATTGAGGTATTATGATAAGTCTAACGTAAACTCTCTCTAACCTACACAATTGGATATGCCAACTAACTATTTGCAAAGACAAAAATCATAAATCAGTAGGAAACAAAGTTGATTCAAGTCACTTACAGATTCGGTTTGACATGCTCTGGTGGAATGACATGGACTTGAAGCATGTGCTCGAGCAACAGATAGTCATGCATTGCACCCGCTGCGATTTCCGCCACCTATAGAGAACAAGAATCACACCACAAAAAGTTAACAATTGAAAATCCGGAACATATATATATAACACACGAAGGGTTTCAAGTATATATACATCAGGGTCCTCAAACTGTATGAACCCAAAATGCTTTGATTTCCCAGTCTGTTAAAAACAAAGAAAACAAAATCTTATGAGAAAAGAAGCAACGCTTAGACTCAAACAAATGAACTAGCAAATGTATGTAAATAACCTTTTTGTTACGGGCAACTCTAACTCTCTTCACTGTTCCAAACTGCGCGAAGAAAGCTATTACCCAGAAGATAATCAGATTACAACCAATTGATCAAACACAACAATCTAATTCAAGGGTGTTAAATTGAGCTGGTAATGTAGATAAATTTACCTTCAATCTCAGTCTCATAGAAACCATGAGGGATTCGACCAATGTAGAGCACCGTGGCTTTATTCTCCACAATAGTCTTGGTCAATGGAGCTTTTCGAGCTGGACCGCCTTCTAGTGGCTATATCAACCGACAAAAGGAAACACAAACAGAGAGATTCAAGTCAAACCCAAAAGGGAATCTGAGACGAATTCGAAACGATGGTCGTAAGTGAAAGCATCGAAGAAAATACCAAAAAATCAGCCGACGGTTTCGGGTTCTGGGGAACAGCTAGCTCAGAAGAAGCAGCAGCAGCCGATGCAGAGATCTTCTTCATGTTCTTCTTCAGGGCTTTCTTCGCCTTGGCACCCATGTTGTCGTCGGCGGCGGGAGAGAGAGAGAGAGAGGAAGAAGGAAGAGTCGGGATTAATTTAGGGTTTAGCCACTTAGGTTTTTGAACCAATATAATCGGTATGAAAAAATTGCCAGTTATATCCCCCGGGTCCATATGTCACCCTATTATATTACTGCAAAGGAGAATATGGAAAGATAAAAATATCAACAATTTTCTAAAATATCCCATTTCTTGTAAATTATTACAGATTCTTAAAATTTTTGAAAACATCATAAATTATAAATTTATCAAAGATTTTTAGTTTTTTAAATGATTTAGAAACTCATGATTTTATTTGTATACACTAAAGTTTGTGATAGACCTTTTCTGAAATTGTAGTACATAAGGTTTCTGCTGTTCTTACACTTGTGGACATTCTTAATAAGAAAATCAAACAGAGCTCTGAGCAACAACAAAATAAAATATAAAATGAGTAAGAAGCCGTTTAATCAAATGATATCCAGAGCAAGAAATATAAAAAAGGCTTATTGATGAGCTAATACAGACGCAGTGGTACTCATTTTACCCAACAAAGGTCAAAAAGCAATCCAAACAAACAAAAAACGGTACAAAATCAAACCAAAACGAGAACAAAGTTTCTCTCCTCGAAGTAACAATTTAGACAACAAAGGAGACATCACACGAATCTATAAACGAAAGATGATCTGTGGTTATTGAGGAACTCCTTTATATGTATCTATCAGCTCCTTGAGTTTCTCGAATCCCTGCAATTTTATCATCGTTGAAAAACAAACACAGTGATTTGTTTTGTTTTCTTTGTTTGATATAAGATTTCAATTTAAGAGAAGAAGTTATATGTGATGCTTACCATGCGGGTTGAGAATTCTCCGAATGATTCTTTGGTTTGTCTCTCGACTTTCCAGTGATAGAACAGTGGCTCGAAGACTTTCTCTAAATCGTGAACCTTGACCTTATCCATGAAACTTCTCGCTATCTGGGTCTGGTTCGGTGTTCCTCCTAGCCAAACCTGCGGATCCAACAACAACAGAGAAGATGAGCCTGCTTGCTTACTACACTGTCTTATTAGTTTGTGCTCAAACCATACCTGATAGCTGTTGGGACCATCCCCGACTAGACCAAGCTCAGCCATGTATGGTCTTGCACAGCCGTTAGGACAACCTGTTACTCTTATCACAACGGACTCATCATACTCCAGACCAACCTGATCCAATAAAAGAGTTTTGCAAATCAACATCAAATGCCTGTAGTGGCACAAGATTAGATTAATGTAATGTAAGTTATCTTCACAGAGCGATCTTACCTTCTCAAACATTGCTCTCACTCGCTTTAGAATGCTGGGGATCCCACGCTCTGCCTCGGTTATTGCCAGTGGGCACAAAGGAAAAGCTGGGCAAGCCATGGCGGTTTGGTTCAATGGGTCGACAAACTCAGGTTGCTGCACAAAGTTAGCATTGTTTACTCGGTTTATGTCATAACAGCTATAAGATTTGCATAACTAATGGTCAAATAAAGCTGCTTACCAGTAAGCCAGCCTGAGCAAGCACTGTGGTGATAGGACGCTTCCATTCAGTCTTTATATCACACAATACAATGTTTTGGTTTGGTGTGATGCGGACATCAATTTTGTATTTCTCTATTACTTCTCTAAGCGTCTTCTTCATTATACCTCCAACACGACCACTGTCTACGTGAAGCCCACAAAACCACGCACCATCTCCCTGCCAAGTTCACGATGATAATAACATATTATTGATCAAGCATGAAAGAAGCTCTGAACTTGAAGCAATTTTTTTTTGACAAGGTTTTTAGTAACAAACCTGTTCATGCCATCCCAAATAACTCTTGAACTCCCACTCTGGAAGATCACGGGAAGGCTCAAACTTTTTACCATAATACTGCTCGACAACATCTCTAAAGTTCTCAATTCCCCAGGAGCTGATCAGATATTTCATTCTGCTGTATTTACGATCATCTCTTCTCCCGTGTTCTCTCTGTGTGACTACAATGGCTTTCACAGCATACAAAATATCCTCCTTCGGGACATAACCTATTGGCTCTGCCAGACGGGCAAAAGTAGACTCCATTCTGTGTGTCCTTCCCATACCCCCACCAACCTACAAGATGAGTAATTATCATCAAACAGATGCAGACAAGTCAAACCATAATACATGATACTAAATATAAATAATAGCACATAAAGTTTAAAAGAGTGTCCACTTACATAAAGATTGAAACCCTGTGGTTCCCCATTTTCATCTGAGACGACGACTACGCCAATGTCATTGGTGAGGAGGTCGACGGAGTTATCTGTAGGCACAGTTACAGCAACCTTGAACTTCCTAGGCAAGAACTGAGTGCCATAGATTGGCTCAGGAGAGTCGACAAAGTTAGTTCCATGGGAGTTATCATTCCGAGCTTTCACTACCTCAGGAGACTCAGCAGTCATAAACTGCTCTCCATCAACCCACATATCATAATAGAACCCTGACTGAGGAGAAAGCAGAGCCGCGATGTTGTCGGCTGTTTCTTGTGCAAAGAGATAGTCTTTCTTCACATAAGGCGCAGCAGGAGCAAGAACATTTCTGTTCAGATCACCACAGGCACCAAGAGTGCTACCCATGTTTTTAATGATCGAGCTCATCACGGTCTTGAGATTCTGCTTCAGAACACCATGTAGCTGAAACGTCTGCCTAGTGGTCAAACGAAGCGTGCCGATGCCAAACTCGTCGGCTAAGTCATCCATAGTCAAATAGAGCTGGTTAGGGACCTTGCCCGAAGGATTCTTAGTACGAAGCATGAAGGAGTAGGATCTTCCACCACGTTCTTCTCTGTTGTACTGTTGGTAGCTCCCGTGGAATTTGATGAGCTGCACGGCGGACTCGTTGACGTTTGGAGCCTCCGTCAAAAGCTCCTCGTTTAGAGGATACCTTATGAAATTACTCTTCTCCTTGATTATTTCTACTTTACTCCGCTTGGTCACAGTCTCTGGCTTCGCAGGCTGTATAAAATGTAAATTGAACATGAGAACAGCAAACTATCTCTCATTGGTGTACCTATTTTCAGACCTACACCCGAATTCATTCTTGCTCAGAAAACTAATCATCAATCAATCGAAGCTATATAAGTTAACGAAGGTACCATGATTTTTCAAGATACAGCTTCAAAAACACATAAAACCAAAAATCATTTTCACTACGATTAGAATTAGAGTCAGAACCGTTCGAGGAACAATTCGCGGATTCAGGAAGCACCTCGTGAAATTTACCAAAAGCAGAAGATTCCTTATGATTATAAAGAAAAATAAAAGAGGAGATATCGAATCTCACAGTAGAGACGGCTTGGATACGCGAAGAGCTCGACGAAGAAGGGACCGAAACGACGCTGCGTGCATTTCTTCCTAAGAAAACCGAATGAGATGATCTGAGAGCGTCAAGCCTCCCGAGTCTGATCTTCTGCTCCGCCGAAAACAAAGTGGCGGCTCCCGCCGGAGCTCGAAACGACGACGACGACATCAGTTCAGAGAGAGAGAGAGATGGAGAGCGAGACTGAGTGGCTTTGGTGGTGATGAATCGAAAAAAGGGCGTGTGTTAATAAACTACAGACACAAAGACAGTGGTCAAAGCTAACGTGCGCGGTCAGGTGAATTACACGTGAGGCGGCTTAACCATGAGAAGCGCGTGAATAACACCGCTTTACTTTTCAACAATTATACCAAACCGTCCGATTGAGGATCTGACGGTTCATTAAGCGCGTGTTGGTCATATCTACGAAAAGAGGCGCGTGAAAAGGAATCTCAGATGCGAAATGAAAATCGAACTTTTACTCTGATAAAAAAGTTGAACCGGGATGGCATCTCGGATACGTTCAAAAATAAAATGGTTATGGAAATAAAATAAGCTGCGATTTGGTGCACAAAAGGAGGGCAAAAAGGTAAATTAACTATTTCCCCTTGGTTTTCTTGTCTTTGTCTTTGTTGGTGGTCTTCAATCGGCTCGCCGGAAAATGCAACCTTGCCATCAGCGGACGCGGTGCTCTTGTCTTCTGTTCGAATCCTCGGACACATACGAAACCTGCAGTTAGAAATGTTTATCAGTTTCTATCACAGTATGTGTATGCTGTGTCCAAAGTAGATGAGTAAGAATTCGATCGTACATTTCCAGAAGAAGTGTTGCATCTGCTCCGTTGATAACCCTGCGAAATTTCCAGAAAACAAATGTCAACATCTTTTTTTTTCTTTGACAAACAGAACATTTGATCAATGTGATTACCTCTGCATATTGATGTTACGGATGTCCCGAAGTAAACGGTTCTTCTTGGTAGATTCCATATCCAATCTCTAGGAACATCAATGAGGTTTCAGACTGGATTCGTGGTGAGCGAAAAACTGCAAGATAAAAAACAACAAGGAAGGATCAAGAATCAGTAGAAAGAATGTTTAGCTATATTTCTTTAATTTCTTGTTTCAACTAACCTCATTAACCTGAAAGTAAGTCCCATTGAGAGGAAACGTTCCTCTCATGGCACTTCGAACAGGTATCTGTGAATGACAAAAAAAAAAAACATATTAGCAACTTGTCTCCCTTTCTCATGAACACTACAAAAAGATATACACAATCTTACCAAAAGAGTTCCTCTAACTGTCTCTGACTTAGCTTCAGGCGGCTGAGCTGAGTCTGCCATTTCACCTGGCAACCAAACAATTACATCAAAGTCCTTCCAACTTTCATTCCTCACAACTTAATCTTTAACCCACTCTATTTCAAATGCCTTTAAAATTTTTAGTCCTAGCTTTACTTTCTTCGATGACAACACATGGAAAGCAATGTTTTATCCTCACCTGGTGTCCAAATAGCTAGGAGATAAGGACTTTGCTCATCTGGATCTCTTTTCTCCATCTGTTTTTCCATCAAATGAGCATTTTTAAACAGTCTTGTTCAAATGAAAGAACTAGAGTAAAGAATGAATTAATGGTGGACTTACACCATGGAGTAGAGGATGTGAATCCGGGAGCTCGTACCTGCAAACAGACAACACATTTATCATTTACCAAGTCTATATATACAACACCTGGCTTACACCTATACGTTCTGAAGTAACTTTCTCATGGTAATGTTCCCTCGCTGACCCACATGCTATATGAAAGATAAAATACAGGAGGGGATATCGGCTTACACTTGGTGCTCTGTCCTGAGACGGCTAATGTTCTTTAGTTTCTGCGTTGGAATTGAAGTACTGGCTGGATTCAAAGCAACCAAAGCCTTGGACATGTCACCTTCTTGGAGCTCCATGTTTCTCTCCATGTATTCCCTTAGAGTCATGCCGAACTGTTTGATGTTGAGTTCTATTGATGGGATGTCATCAGGGTCTTCATTGTAGTAATCATCTTCAATGTCACTCTCTGTTATCTCAGTGCATTCTTGCTCGGGCGAGGTCGGCTCTTCGATTACTGGTTCACAGTTTCTTCCATTCGATGGTGTTTCCCTTGTTAGGGCTTTCTCCAGAGGAGGAGGTAGTTCCATCATCGGGATGGCTTCAGGAGGAAAGGACTCAGGAGGAACCGAGATAGTTGCACTGGATAAGCTCCTCTCGTCTGGTGCCGGCAAAGCAAGTCTTGCACTGTTACAATGGCATCAGCATTGAATGTCATAACTGAAATCGCTAATTTGGCATAAGTAATATAGTGTTCATGTTTGGATTTCTAGAGCTTATGCTAAAATGATAGTGCATATGGCACCATGATATCGATTTTGATCTTTGTGTTGTTCTTGTAATAATATTTTCAACTTCCCCAAAATCGTTTTTTTTTGTTTCTTTTTGCAGCAGATTTATTGCATAGAAGTGCATGAAAGCTTGCTTACCTAGCGTAAGCACTGGCGAAGTGTCTACATTCTCCTCGCATCGGACATGCGTTACAGTTTGGCCTACTCTTGGTGCAAAATACCTGACATGAGTTCACATGATTTAGACACATATTTGACCAGGTGCCCGCAATGCTCAAATTACCATAAAATTGATTCGAAGCTTAGAGCAATAATACCTTTCCAAACGTAATCAACTGGTAGTGCAATTCATACCTGAGTAAGAAAAAGAAAAAGGACGATACTTAATTTTGCTGTTATAATGATGATAGAATTCCAAAGGAGAAAGAAAAACTCGTTTTTTCAGACAGATGATTTGGTAGAGTTTATGAGCGTACAGTGTTAGTTGATCGAGTTTGCATAGTCTTGGCCAAAGAAATTTTTGGATGGACTCAAGCACTGGGTATCTGTGGAAATACTTCACGGTTATGATTTGCAAGAACCAAACATTGCAGTTGTTTGAATAAAACAAAGAAACTTACAGCTCCAGAAGGTGTAACTGAAGTGATTCAGGTAGAGGTTGTAAAGGCACCCAGCCCAGCCTAACCGCTATCCTTCCCACATTCGTGTCAACCTTCACATCATTAATACAATTTCCAGCTCAGTTAGTCAAAGTTATTGTAATAATAAGTAGCTAATAATATAGTCTGACTTACAGGGAAAGCCACATGGTGGAGTGTTAAGAGTCGCACGCATTCGACACTTTTCAAACCCAGTCCCCTTATGCTCAAGAGATAGTCCCTGTGAAATGACCATAAACAGCTTGTTTCAGTATTCAGTCTGACGTAGTTGTTGAGTAAAATAATCCTACTATCCATTAAAAATGTGGTTTACTCACTTGGCTTTATCAGGAGTAACATTTCTTAGCCAATCAAGGTCAACAGCACCGTGATCTTTAGCTATCCGTTCAAGAAAATCCTACAATATTTTCCAATCATTTTTAGATATGGCTACATAGTTTACTATGTCCAAGCCTTTCTGACAGAAACTAAGAGGCTCACAAATTGAAATCTGTATATTTACCTTAATCCGCACTGCCAACATGTTATTCATCCCTCTTTCCTTTATAGCCTCGGAAATCTCACTGATACTAGCACTTCTTATTGCTTCATAGTCTATGGAATCCATACTGTCTTTGCTTCGTTCCTTTCTCCCTCCATTCCCCTCCACGTCTTGTCTGAGACTATCCCAGTGGCTTGTAGGCTTTTTCCCATCAGCAAGCGTCCCTTTCATCTCTCGTATAATAGTTGAATTTGTCTCCTTGTATTTGGTTTCTATATTCATCTCATTTTGTTGAGTGCCACATTGTTGGGAATCTCCACAGTGCTTCTGGTGGGTGGTTGAGGAAGTAGACAATCCCATTCCTGGTAGTTCCCGAGGCGTTGGTGGTATGATCTGCCCTTTAATTTTTCGTGCAGAATTTCCACCTTGTCTGACCACTCTGCGAGGTACCTTTTTTTTTCCTTTGTCAACTCTTGGTGAAATGGACAGCCTAGAATAACCAAGGCCTTCACCTTCCATTCCAAAATCCTCTATATCTAGCACTTGTGGTTGCGGAATTTTACTCTGCTCAGAGCTGCTGGAAAGATTGGTCGGTCCTTCTCTTGGCTGACCAAAAGAGAGAGAGTCCTTCCAGTTCATTGTTTTGTCTAGATCTGGTCTCTTCTGAGCGACATGGGCAGATTCTCGTGTCTGAGCATCACCAGATCCAACTATTCCGCATGACTGAAATACAGCAGGAGCAAAAGAACCTTGTGATGATAATACTTCCTCTTCTAAGTTCTGGCTACTGTTACCTAAGAAATTAGATCTTTCGATTCCAGAGTTTGAACAGTCCTTTTGTTGCTCTTTTGATCTGCTATCAACCCCAGAAACTTGCGTGTCAGATGGATGTTGAACCGTTTTCTGCCACGAAGGGGAGTCGTTTAAGTTCAGAATGCATCCTCCTGGATCTTCAACAACTACGCTTCTAATATTTCGTTCATCTTCTCGGTTGCTGCTTGATTTTGGAGGGAATCGCGAGGCTAGTGACATGAAAGCGGAGCTGCATCGTAAAAACACCATGGATTATATTTTATGTTTTCGAACTCTCTTTGACATGCACATCTCTTTAGGCAACCAATATTGTACCTTGAAAGGTGATCCGAGACATTCTGGGTAAGGAATACTCCAATGATCGAATCAACCACCGATCCCTTCCATGGCGAAAACCGTCTATCTCCTGTAAACATTTAAGCTCAATTGGCCATCCATAGCAGAAAAAAAAAAATAAGATAATAGGCAAAGAAACTATTCCACTGGCGAAAACCGTCAATCTCCTATTCTTTCACGTGATGCATTATGAATATTCTTTGCCATGGCTTACTGATGAGAATATTTTAAATAATTTTGCACAGAAATATTATAAAATTTTGTTTTACTGTAAGCTATTTTGAATTGTTTCCCGAACAACTATATTATTATAATTTCAGGATAAAGTTTTAGCTGATGCCTGCGTTTCCTATCCAGGCATTGAATGTGAATAAAAATAAATTTAAGAGTGTTATGGGTCCTCCTCCTCACCTTGAACGAGATGCATACGGGCAATGAATGAATCAGCCCTCCCTCGGAAAACTCTTCTTTCCTCTTCCCACCACTTCTCTTTTTTCTTATCCTTGCTTCATCAACCTCTCCTTTCCCCATAAGTAGATTCCATATCCGAGTTGTTTCATCATCAAGATCAACTTTAGGCCTTGGTTTCCGCTTCTTCGTCTCATATGGAACAATTGCACCATCTTCTTTGTATAAAACTAGTTCATTTTGCTCTCTGCCTTTTTCTCCTAGAATAAAATTCTGCAACCTGTATATTATTTCTTCAATAGAATCTTGACATAGAAGTTCTCCTGGTGAACCTATAAAACGCATCAACAATGGTTAAGGAGCTGGTTTAGACACATCAGTTAATAAAATCTCAAAGTTGTATCACACAGAGATTGTGGAATATATTAGTTACCTCTTGCTTTTCCTGGATCTTGTTTGGACTTCCTCCCTTTCTCTGTAGCCTTACTTCTTGATGACGGTGTCTTGGGAAGAGTAGGCTGGAGATCTGAGGCCTGAGCAGGTGGAGTTACTGATTTCTTTATCTTTGCAGGACGACCCCTTTTTGCGGGCGTTTTTGCGACAACACATTTCCCTGCAGAATTTTGAACTAGACAGGGAATTTCTTTAGCTGCAGTCTGATTGAAGCTGGAAGTATTTTTATCTTTTCTTGCCCCATCAGTTGGATCATCCTCGATTGTTATTACCTCAGGAGTCATGTTGTGCAAATTTTTTTCCTGGACTAGTTTCTGTTTTTTCATTTTCTTTGCAGCATCTAAATGTTCCGCACTGCTGTTCTGTCTCTCCACATCATGTGATTGAGCAATATGTTGGAGCACTGGGTTCAGATCATGGTGTTGCATCACACGATCATACTGTCTTTTCGAGCCCCTGGCTTCGTCAGGTTTAGCCATAACTGGAGTTGCGACAGAAGAGTGTTGAGATAATGCCTTCTTGCATAGGTCAAAAGATTTACCTTTGGGTCTCTCTTGAGATGGGATGTACCCATTTAGTTGATGGATATCTTGCTGTAAAGAACCGTATTCAGGAATGCTGCTTCTTTGGCATGTACCTGCAGTCCCATTCAAACTCCTGGAAACAGATTCCATTTGTGATTGAGAATGAGGTTGAAGCCCAGGCGATGACATGCAGGCAGCTACCATCGGATTCAAGTGAGTAAAACCTTTTCGAGTTACTGGTTGCTGGTTCATCAAAGGTACGCAAGGCTGTTGGCATATCAAAGATGAACCAGGTTGCTGGTTACCCATGTCCAAGCGAGGCTGCTGGTTTCTTGTGGCCATGCGAGGTCGCTAGTTACCGAATGGAAAGCCAAGGAGATCGTTTTTCATCTGAAGCCAAGCTTGATGGATGTCCGTCTGGGATACCACTGGGAACTGGCTTTGCTGGTTTCCAATCAATAATTCAGGTTGTTGGTCTGTGGCAGGTATACGAGGATGGTTTGCTTGGGATGCTCTGGGTAGTTTTTCTTCAAGTGGCTGGTTCGTAGCCCCCAAACCATTGGTCTGGTTTGTTTGTGTTACTGAATCCACGCAACTACCACCAGTGGCATCTCTGATCTCAGAAAGTGAGTTTGAGCCACTAGTGTTCTGGACAATTTCAGACTCAGAGTCACCTTGCCTCGCATCTCCAGTTTTCTCCAAGTCAAAGCTCAAAGCTTTTCTGCAACTTTTGAGTGTAATTTCAGGGCTTGTGTTGCTCATGTCTCCAACAACGGCTGGCTTTTTAGTTGCTGATTCTTTCAAGTTCGTATTTTGAGCTTTCTTCCTTTTGCCACTCCCGGTCTCTTTACCTTTCACGTTTCCCTGAGATGCAGGTTTGCGTGACTTCCTATTAGGTTTGCCTTCCACGACCACCTTTGGCATGAACTTGTTTTTCCTTTTGGAGAGTTTCTGCTGAGGTGTCTTGTTAAGATCAACCCCCAGATCATTTTCTCTGCTGCCTTTCTTCTGTTCGCTAACTTGTGTCGAATTAACAACAGATGAGTCGACGCTCTGCATGCTTTTGTCAGATTTCTCCTCTGTGTTTTCATGTCCAGTGGTTGTAGTTATCTTTTGCAGAAACCCACTCGCTTGGCCTGTTCTGCAAAGACTGGGCGTTGGCGGTACAGATTGAAAAGAACTTTCACAGACGGACTCAACTCCTCCTCCTCTAGGCGGTGAATTCAAATTGAAGAGTGGCCTGCTACACGCTGGAGTTCCATCTGTGCAAAAACTTACTATGTTAAGAAATGATACGGACTATGAAATTAATGATGATATGCAATGCAGTTTGAGTCATGCTAAGAAGATCTCTTATTCATGTAGTGACCAACAGAATATCATAAGTTGTAAATATTGTTCCACTGCAAGAATGGACAAAAAAAGAAAAACTGAAAATAGATTTGATCACTCACATTGAGGAACATGGAAGAAGTTATCTCCACCGCCCAGCAGGAAGGAGATCTGATCGGTATCCAACAAGTCGCCCAACTCAAACTCACCGTAGCCACTCTGGGTGAAAGAACCGTTTACCACACCCGCCTCTGAAGTAAAATTTCCATTGACCGGCTCTACATTACCGATTGTGTTTCTAACAGCTGCTACTAAAGGAGAAGCTGCATTAGTCCTGCCTGAAAGATCTTCTCTCTCACCATTACTCCTGACTTGTGCAAATGATGATCCTGCTAAGCTATTGATAGACATGTCTCCGTTGTACACCGCCTGATGAGCACCATGGTCATAGACCCCACTTTGATCCATCCCTTGCACTGCGTAGTTAAGATCCTGTACACCACCATATCCACCACTTGGAACCCCATTTAGCCTTTGGTGAATCGCTCTTTCATCTACGACCAGACTTGATCTACTTTGCAGGGAGTTCATGGGTGTAATGGGAAGCCAAGAACCCATGAATTGAATCTCCTTTTGAGTTTGATTCTCCAGAGGAACTCGAAAATAGCCATCCCCATGACCAACCCTCGAATTCATTACTACACTTAGTCTATGAATCCACCCTCCTTTAACTTTATCACTTCACGAATTTCTCTCTCCAAACATCAGACAACCTTTTCCGAATACACCAAAACCAGGCCAGAAGACACGATCGCTCGTTTTAATCGTTAAGAATCTGCACCATAAAATGCACTAAATTATTATTCCATATATTTTCTCGTCAACCAAAAGAGAAACCCATTAAGTTGGAAGAAATGGTGGAATCCATGAAATAAATTACAAGCACAAAAAAGAAGGGCGAATAAAGGCGACATGTATAAGAATATTTCTAAGAAAGGAAGATAAAACAAATCTGGATTTTTGTTACGAAGAACCAAATTTCAGGTGTTAATGGCTTAGATTATAATCACAAAACAGAAAACAAAAATACCCAGTAGATCATCTCGTGATCCGGAGATGTAACAGCTTATTTAGCAGAACAAATTCCAAATAAAAAAAGGGAGAGAGAAAAAAAGGAAACAAATTTTTTAAACAGAAAATGGAAGTTAAAGCTCACCAATCTGAGAACGCACAAGCTTTTCTGAAGCTCAGGCGAGTCAATGCCGGAGATACTGTGTCATTTCTACCGTTTGAAAAAGAGAAAGTGGTGAGACGAAGAAGAAAACAAAAGAGAATTAAATAATAATAAAAAAAAAATCAAATTACAATTATGAATAGTGACAAAAAGTAAGGTATCAAGAGAGCATACCAATTGTTCTTTTAATTATACGCAAATGGCAATGCCATGGGTTATGTTAAATTATGTGATGCTGCAACGTCTCGTTTTACACCTGCTCTTCTACATGGTAAAAAAATATCTCGCATATTATTATTTAATTTAGAGAGAACAAACAAAATATAAACAAAAAAGAACTATATTATTCACGAAATAATAAAATCTCTCGTCATCAAATTTAACTTCACATTTTCACCCCAAAAAACAAAACTTTAATTCAAAAAAAAAAAAAGAGAGAAATACTGTAAAGACTAACGAAAATATTTCAATAATTTTTTATAAGATTATAAACGAACAATACGACTTTATAATTTGTTTTATTTAATTTTATATATATATATATATATATATATATATCCATAGATCTAACATAAATTATACTACAAACTAGAAACATAAAACATTATGAATTTCCGCAATTAATCAAACAAACTTCATTCATTATAAGGAGCTTCAGTAAGCATAGTAGTGAAAAAAAATAAAAAATACCTTGATCAATATAACATTTAGCATACTCATAATCCAAACTAATATAATCAGTACTCCCAAATTGTAATCTTAATTTTCAGATCACCAATAAAAAAATATAAGATCACCAATTAACTAATACTGAACTAAATCTATGACCCTAAATTGAGAATTTTGTATTCACCAGCCAACTGTAATTACAATACTTGAAATGAATTTTACCTAAGAATTTGATTTACAATTAAAAATTTAACTTCAAAATCGAAATCTCAGGATAAAACCTGAAAAAACTAAGACAAGCGTTAATAACAAGAGAAAATGTTAAGTCTACAAACTTGACTCATGTTATGTTAGAAGTTGGGAAATCACATGAAATTAACTAGATCGGAAAAAATTGGGAATCATAGATGGATGGCGAACAAACCGATCGGATATCGCATGCGATTTGGAGCAAGGGAAGAGCGGCCGCCGAATCTAGGGTTTTGGATCTCAGTTTTCAGAATATGTGTGGACTAAAACTAAGATTGAGATTTTATAGCACTTATCCATAGAAATGTTGTCAAGATTATTTTCTATTTATGCATGCAAGGGTATTTTAGACTAAAACTATTTAACATATAAGTACTTTTCAAAATAGACAAAAATAATATTATTATTAAAATAATATATAGGTTAGATCCGTTAATAAATATACTATTTATACTTGTGCTACTAAAGTCGGGCGTTAAGAACGAGAGAAGAGGTAAAAAATCATGTTATGTCCAAAACCGATGTCATGAATCAAATCGAGAAAATTGAGAATCATGTATAGATGACAGACTTTCCAATCCGACATTGCATGCGATTCAGAGTAAAGAAAAAAAAAACCGTCGAATCTAGGATAATAGATCTCAGTTTTCAAATATGTGAGGACGAAAATTATGGTTTAGATTTTAAACCATTTATTGTCCACATGATTATTGTCTTGTGCCACTAAAGTCCCGCGTTAATAACGAGAGAAATGTAATTATGTCCAAAACCGACATATTTAGATGTCATGAATCAAATAAAAAATTGAGAATCATGTATAGATGACGGACTTACCAATCTGATATTGCATACGATTCGAAGTAAAGAAAAACAACTGTTGAATCTAGGGTTATAGATCTCAGTTTTCAAATATGTGAAAACGAAAATTATGATTTAGATTTTATATCATTTATTATCCACATGATTATTGTCAATGTTATTTTTATGCATGCAAATGTATTTTGACTAAATCTATTTTACTACAGTAATTTTGAAAATAGACGAAATAATAAGATTATTAAAATGATATATACCATTTGTACCTTTAGTTATTTACACTTATACCACTAAAGTATACATAAAATTAATATATAAACTAATATATTTTTGATGTAAATTTATTTTTTCGCTTTACTGGAATATACAAAATTATATACAAGCATAAACAAAAATGAGTTCACTATACTAAAAATGGATTATTGTTGTAGATTTTTTGATAACATATGGTTGTAGAAACATGTTCAATAAGGTTTATGTTTCAGTTGAAGCAGTAATAAATATTGAAAATGTAAATAAATGAAAATTGAAAACAACATATGAATGTATACATATGTAAGGAAAATACGATTTATTCCCCATTTTTTCAATATCTAAACTCTAAACTAATACCAGTAGAGTAATAAAAACTCAGTTATTTGATGTCAAAGTATAAAATAATCTTCAATTATTATATTTCTCAGTGTACAGTATTCTGTAAAAGGAGGTTCATATGCATCTAAGACTCATACCATAAATGAATGTTAAGCGGTCATTAGAATCGTAAATAACGTGATTTTTAACTATTTTAAGATGAAGGCAGAATCATAAAATCTTACAAGCGCAGTGTTTTAATTTTTAATTTTTAATTTTTCATTTATTACTCTTTTACACGGACGGAAATGAACACGTGACTAGTCGAACGAAACGTACAAAAAGTCGTTGAGGAATCGAGAGTTTGTTAGGCTCGTTTTTCGTGAAAAAATATTCTTTAATAGAATTCGTCTATGGTTTTCTACTTTTCTAGACTATACCCACCAACAGATTGTTGCTAAGTTTCTGTATTACTTCCGTTAAATATTTCTGCTAAGTTTTTATTCCAACCCTAGATGTAAAGAAGCGTCAAGGGATTTGGGATTTGGGATTTGGGCCTAAAGCCCACCTTTTGATTGGTTACTTATACTCACTGGAACTGAAAATATACTAAATTTTTTTTTTCTATACTGAAACGCAGGAGTATTTTGTTAGTTACTTTTTCTTGTTTTAAATTGAAATTTGTATTTGTTGACAAAAAACAAAAAAAAATTGAAATTTGTATTTAAAGCATTTCAACACGTTTTTTTGGTATGCATTTAGTGTTGCAAGCTTCTTCCAACGCTACATTTGACTGGATTACATAAAGTTATAAAGGTAATTCAATGCTGAATCAAATGTTGTAAAATGTTTTCTTAATATAATCTCAAACTCTGAAAAAAGGATTAGGCGTTCGTAGTTACTATTTTCACCAGAATAATGTAATATATCACTAGGTATATAATCGCATAATCGTTTTCTTCCAAACCGTGAATATATATTTACAATGCCGTTAAAATTGTTTGACCCGTTTGCAAATTCAAAACCCGACCCGATACAGTTAAGGAAATTTTATAAACGACAAGTTTCCGCGTGCTAGCCATTAATGATTGTGACGGATCTCTTCCTAACCCAAATAGTTTCACTTTAGTCCCTCATCTTTTAGATAACCCTATTTCATACCAAGGAAAGGATATCTGATCCAATAGTGTCTTGTCTGTTGCTCCTTTATTTTCTAGAGATTTGATTTGACTCCCACACATTTAGTTTTGTTCCAATAGGCCCAAAAGAAAGATATATCCTTTTTTTCGTCTGATCGAGTCACGAATCATTATTATGAGATTCTACTCTGTATCAGAATTATATATGTGGGAAGAAAATTTTCTTGGCTATAAATGTAATGTAGTTTTTAGTCAATATTGTAGTATAGGTTATACAATTTTTTTTTTTAGTGAATTAGTTTTTCTGTGACATAAATACTAAAATAAACATATTTAATTGAGAAAATTTATAACTTTGTCTACCATCATTAACATTAACATGATTAGTTATAAGTTGCAAATATGGATTTTTTTTTTTCACTGTCACACATAACACAACATATGAGGTGCATGCTTCAACAAGTATAATTAATTAACCCAATCCTTATTTTCCTTCGTGATTTATACGACGAAATTCCAGACAATTCTTGGAAAGTATAAATTGTTTTGATTTTTAGTCGAAAAAGGCAGTTGCTTTGTCAAACATCTGGGGCTCCGAAAGTGACAATCATAAAAGTTTGTGGCAAAATACGTAATAATCTTAACTAAAAACACTAAACTAAAAAAGAATAAAAAGGCAAATATAGGATTCTTTCACACGAACTAGACTCGCTCAGTATCTCTCTCTCCCCACAAATTCCTGCTTTAACCTCTCCATGTGGGATGTGGCTATAGTCTTCACTGCATCTTCCTCGCCACTTTCTCTTTCTTTCTGTACTTTCCCTCTCTCTTAATTTCTTTTTTTCTTTTTCCCCAGATTTTTCTCTGATTCACATATTTTCCTCGAATGATCGGTAAGATTCTTCTTTCGCACTGTATCATTTGTAACGCGCTTTCTCGGTTGGGGTTTTACTGTTCCGTGCCTGTTTATCGATTTGCCGACAAATTCCAATTCGAATCATGCGTCTCTAGTGAATTTTTTTCCCCGTTTCTGGCTTCTGCGAATTTGATGTTGAAATAATTGAGCTGCGAGACCGTGTTGCATACTACTGCAGCTAGATTTTTTTCGTAGAATCGATTTGGTGTTTGGTAGAATTGTCGATTCTGAGGTAACTTGGGTTCTGTAGCTAGATTTCCCCGATTTCGCCTAAATCCAGCTCCTATTGCTTGTGTTAGAGTTACTTGTTGCAGATTTCTTGATGTTCTTTCGTCTTCTTCGACTGCGTGGTTTTAGTGTTATATCTGTTATCCTCTTCCTCTTGGGATTTGCTCTGGATTCGGGATTTCAGCTGTGGGTGTGGTTTTTAATTTGAATTGTTTGATGTTGATTTTGCACTTCCTCACTCTTTTTTGCTCGAGATGTTAATTCATAGTGTTAATTGTATTGGTTCCTTTGTGTTGTCTATTGCAACGCAGGTTGAAAGAGAGAGAGGATGGTTTCAGAGACTTGGTTTCGTAATCTGTGGAGATTTCCAAAGAAGCATGACGGTCATAAAGAGAAGGCGGTGCTTGGAGTGTTAGCGTTCGAGGTTGCAAGTCTACTGTCGAAACTTGTGCACTTGTGGCAATCCCTAAGTGATAAGAATGTTGCGAGGCTTAGGGAGGAGATAACGCATTCCACTGGTATTAAGAAGCTAGTTTCGGAGGACGATGATTTCATTGTAAGGCTAATACGTGATGAAATGATGGAGAACATTGAGAATGTAGCGAAAGCTGTGGCTAGGCTCGCTAGAAAATGCAACGATCCCAAGTTGAAGAGCTTTGAGAATGGTTTCAGCGACATGATGAAGACTGGGGCTGACCCATATGGGTGGCAGTTTGGGTGGAAGAAAATGGATAGAAAAGCCAAGAAAATGGAACGTTTCATCTCATCAAATGCGAGTCTCTACCAGGAGACTGAGATTCTGGCGGATCTTGAGCAGACTTTCAAGAGAATGATGAGCAATGAATCTGCAACCGACAATCTAGTGGAGTATAAGAAAAAAGTTACTTGGAAAAGACATGAAGTGAAGAATCTGCGGGATGTGTCTCTGTGGAACCGTACTTATGACTATACTGTCCTCCTCTTGGTGAGATCAATTTTCACAATCCTAAGTAGGACTAAACATGTTTTTGGCATTAGTTACAGAGTAGAGGCAAGTGATATTAGCTCTGCAGATTCTGATTTCATTGGTCGCAGCCAGTCCGTTTCTACAATTTTGACACCTTTGTCTCATCAGTACGAGACTAGCGGCCCTCCTAGATTTGCATCTGGTCCCCTTGGAAAATATACCAGTCCAGCGTCAGGTTCAGCTGCTGCAAGGTCCACGAAGATGAGTGATTTCCTTTCGGGTTCTCTCAGCTCCGAATCCCCTAAGTCAGGTTCTCTTGTTGCAGAAAAGAACAAACGTTTCAAGTTTTACTCAGGTCCGCTCGGAAAGATCACTTCCAAATCAGGACCACTTCTCGGAATGGGCAAACACAACAAGAAGATGGGGCAGACCCCGGAAAGGCCTTCAGTTTCCTCTGCGAAAAAGCAATCGAAACCCAACCGCTTAACACAGGTTGGCCCCTTTAAAGGCTGCATGGTGTCTCACGACGGGATTACTCCTCTCAGCACCAGGACCCGGAATGGAGCTAGGAATAGTAGCGCTGAGCATCATCATAGTGTTGAAGGCAATTCTACCTCTTTCCACGTTGAAAGCTTGGCACTTTCTTCCCGACCCAAGTTGTCTGATGCTGCTCCTAATACCCTCGGTGCCGCTTGCTTAGCATTGCACTACGCTAATGTCATCATTGTGATAGAGAGATTTGTTGCATCTCCTCACTTGATAGGTGATGATGCAAGAGACGACCTTTACAACATGTTACCGGCGAGCGTGAGAACATCGCTGAGAGAAAGGCTAAAGCCCTACTCGAAAAGCTTGAGCTCTTCTACAGTTTATGATCCAGGACTCGCGAAAGACTGGACAGACGCAATGGCGGGTATCTTGGAATGGTTGGGTCCATTAGCTCACAACATGATAAAGTGGCAGTCCGAGAGGAGTTACGAGCACCAAAGCTTGGTTTCAAGGACGCACATAGTTCTTGCACAAACCCTTTTCTTTGCAAACCAGCAGAAGACAGAAGCCATCATCACGGAGCTTCTTGTTGGGCTCAACTATGTCTGGAGATTCGGCAGAGAACTTAACGCCAAGGCTCTTCAAGAGTGTACCAGTAGTAAAACCCTTGAGAAATGCTTGGACACGGATAACTACTGAAGCTCTCCAAGACGAGCCACAAGTCTCCACTGTTACTACCTCTTTGACCTAAACCGGCACTGGATCTCACCCCCGGTAAACCGAACCGTGGGGCACGCCCAGTTATCCTATGCAAGCTTTGGACCAAACCCAAGGACGAAAGGCTGTTACATTGCTCGATTACCACAAGAGGTATTAAGATCTGAGCAACTCTTTATCTTCCCTCCTTTACTATTCTGCTTCGTGGATTGCAAATTCTGACTTGTAGTAGGATAAAGATGCGTTGTGTATATTGTTCTTCGATTTTATTGTGGTGAGTTACATACTTGCATATACGTATGTGCCAAGGTTCAAGTTTGTTTTAGATTCTGTAAAATTCGTTTGGTGATACAGAAGAATCCTTGATTTCGGACTCTTTAAGTTCCGATTTGTCCAAGTTTGATCATTTATGAATGCATAATTTGTATGGACTCGCCATCGGCCAACCGAAGATCAGTGTTTATATTCTTGGTTCGAAATCCAAATTTCAAAATTCAGCATGCTGAATCGTCAAACCATTAATTAATGAACTTTAAAGTACTATTAAAAAGAAATATCTAGCATTAAAATACAAATATATGTATGATGCTAATTTTTTATGATCATACATATACACCTGCCAATAATTTTATAGAATGGGTCATCGGTCATCCTACAAATACAAAATTACGTAATTTATAGGAATTCGTTTTGGGATGGTTCTATAACTTTTTGTGAAAATTAAGTTTCTTAGATATTTATGGTTTGTATTTCTCCTAAAAAAATATCTTTCTTGCAAACAGATTTTTAATAATTAATTGAGTTTAAATAAGAAATCTTTTTTCATTAATTGGACTTTCAAAAAACTCTCATCACAAAATCGATATGGAAACTAACAAACTTAATAGGTAAGAATTGTTTTTTTTATCTTTTTCCGACGAAAAATAATTATAGGTAAGAAATGTTATTAAAGAAATAAACTAATAAAGTCTAAGAAAAGAAAAAGAAAAAAAAGTATAAAACGTAAACTTTGGCCGTACGGAAACTGCGTCGTATTGGATGTCGCATTGTCTTTGTGGCGAAAAGGCAGCGTGAAGAACCCGTCGTTTGCCACCGTTGAGCGGCAGGTGAAGCCTCGTCACCGTCTTTCTCTCCCTCTCTCTTTCTCTCTCTCTTCCGAATGACGGCGCCGAGACCTCCCTCTAGGCGATTACGATCGCTTCGATATTCGTCGGAGAAGATGGAAGGCACCGGAAGCTGGGACGTGCTTGAATGGACTAAACTCGATGTATTGCTCCTTTGCTCTAACTTGTCAATTCTAGCTTCTCTCCCACGTTTTTCCTTTACCGAATTACACGAGAACATCGTGTTTTTGTCATTCTTGTTGTCTATTGGGTATTGTTGCGTTAATCGATTGACGCCTAATGTTTTCCTATTCTCTTTCGATTTGGGGATCAGCCAGCTTCTTGGTCAAGCTCGTTTTCCAACTTGGATTGCTTGCTCGAATCTGAGAGGATCATCTATGAGGTATGCCCTTAGAATTGGTCAAAACTGGAAGTTTTGAATTGGGAATGCTATATTTGTGTCCTCGCTTTTTTTTCCTGAATTATTTGCTACGGATTTGAGAGTTGATAGGCATGATTCACTCAGGTTCCTTGAAAATTTACAAGAATGAAGAATCCATTTGTGGTTGTGGAATCTGTCCGTCATAATTGTATAAAGGTTGTTTAATGTCATATATATGGCTTTGATTTCAGTGTTGTGGAGTTATCCTCATTAACACCGATGAGGCGGGGACCCTCTTGCTGACAAATTTCCGTATTCTGTTTTTGGTATGACTTGTCTTTCTTCTGTTTCTTCCTTGTGCCCACTCATTGTACGCATCATCACACGTAAATTTGAAGGATCTATTCCTTGTTTCTCTCTGTGAAGAGTGAAGGAAGCAGAAAGCTCGTTCCACTTGGTACAATTCCACTGGTAACTATCGAGAAGTTTAACAAAATGGTCAGTTATTATATCTTGGAGATGTGATTAATTAAAGTGAATTTATGCTCTGGGTTCTTAGTTTTATTTAATCTATGATAATGAGTGTTGTATGCAGGTGATGAAACTTCAATCAAACAGACGTCTTTTACAGGTCACTGGTATGTTTCCGTGTGCATATTTGCTAGAACTGATTTGAATACTTTTGTTTATCAGGTTCTTACGCCATCGATTGAAGTTCACTTTGATAATGTGCTCTGTTTTTTTTGTTTCCCTCCATTGTTACCGTTTTATGTAAAACCATGTGTATGTTAGTGTGAAACTATTTCCTCTGAATCATGTGCATTTTGTAGGCAAAGACATGAGGATAATTGTCTATGGTTTTCTCCCTGGAATCAAGCAGGTGAAACTTTGACTTTTTCCATCTTTTGCCTTCCGCAATTCTCCATGAAACCTATATGATTCTGTTGTCATACTTTTGCAGAGACGTGCTCTAGTTGATGCACTGTTGAGGTGTAACAATCCAGAGAGAGTATGGGATCTTTATGCTTTTACATGTGGGCCTTCCAAATTCGGTAACACAAATCCAAAGGAAAGATTGCTTAATGAATATTTTCGGCTTCTCGGAAAAAGTTCATCGCGAGCGTCAAAGAATATGATCGAAGACGGTTCATTCACATTGTCAAATGACCTTTGGCGGATAACTGACTTGAACTCGAACTATAACTTGTGTCAGACTTATCCATTTGCTTTGATGGTTCCAAAATCCATTAGGTAGGACATTGAGAATCTTGTTCAGGAATGAAAAAAAGTTTAAGTTGGTCCCTGCCAGACTTTGAGAGCTTCTGTGTTCATATTTGAAAAAACTGCACAGAAAGATTCTCTTCAGTAACTTAGCATAGCGTTTTTTTTTTTTTTTCTTTTTTTGTGAACTAAATAAAATTGCCGCATGTTTTATGTCAGTGATGAAGAGCTGATCCAGGCGTCTACTTTCCGGGCAAAATGTCGCTTGCCTGTGATCTCGTGGTGTCATCCGGGTAGAAATGCAGCGGTTCTGGTGTTTCCATTTGAATTTTGTTGAATAGCTTCCACATTTACATGTTACTTTTTAACCTTGATTGCAGGAAGTGGAGCTGTGATTGCTCGCTCATCACAACCTTTAGTTGGTCTGATGATGAACATGAGGAGGTATATAAAACTTCGTTTTCCACTACCAGAATTGTGCATGGATGATAATTTAGTTTCTCATTTGGAATGTCAAAGTGCTTGAAGTGGTGGATTCTGAAATTTGATATATTTTGCTCGTTTTCTACAGTAACTTTGATGAAAAACTTGTTGCTTCATTCTGCACTCAGTTAGCTGGTCATAACGGAGCGCCACGGTGAGCTTCTGATGTTTTTGTCATTTGGTCAATATTTGGATTTATGGATCCTTTTTATTATCTTTTAGTACCATGAAACTTCCGTGTGCTTGCATTTCTTGCATGGATCTGTGTTAACCGGAAAAGAGTGCTGTTAGAAAGTTATAAATCACATATACATCTAACTTGGAGATAACCACTCTTGTTGGCCCATTGGACGTGGGATTATAATTGGAATACGAAGAAAGATCTGTCTGGGAAGATAACAAAATATTCTGTTGCTTCATATCTTCAATATGGTTGAATGCAGATACTTCGTTATTAAAAGAATACACTAACTCGCATTTTGTTTTTATGTCATAGGAAGCTTTATATCGCAGATGCAAGACCTAGGAAAAATGCACTAGCAAATGGAGCTAAGGGAGGAGGCTCTGAATCATCTTCAAATTATTTGCAATCTGAAGTCTGTACATGATCTAAGTGATTTGAAGCTTAATATCATGTCTTCTGGAACTTCTTGTTTTTCTGACAATGTTTCTCTGCAGATTGTTTTCTTTGGGATAGACAACATACATGCAATGAGAGAGAGCTTTTCCCGCCTTAGGGATTATTTAGATATGCACGGTACAACATCATCCGATGGCACGTCGTCATTCTTGGTAAGTACTGAATTCCAGGGAGTTATGTATTTTTAAGCAGTTAAAGTTTTTGTTTTACTCTTACAAATCAGCCACATTCTCCCAATGGTCTACCACTCGACATTTAGGTGGTTTTGGCAACTAAATTGGATATGCTTCCATTGTGTTTAAAGCATGTTGACTCTTACAATAACTATCGAGTGAATGTATGGGACCTTAGTTTCTTCCTCCGTTGCTAAAGGTGGAGATATCTGTTTGTGTGAAATTTGTAGAGACATGGTGGCTGGACTTGGGGTGGAGGTAATCTCAGTAGTATGTCTGCTTCAGTATCCTTGCTTGGAGACAGTGGTTGGTTGAGCCACATCCAGAGCATCTTAGCTGGGGTTGCATGGATTGCTGCACGTGTTGCTATGGAGTCGGCATCAGTTCTTGTGCACTGCAGGTTAGCTATCTTAAGGCCACATCACCACTGAACTGTTTTTCTCTGATACCAATGTCTATATGTGCTAAGACAAAGATGCATGTGTCTCACGTAGACACTTTAAATCAGGCTGTTTGCTGTTATAGGTAGAATTTTTATTATATCCTGAGCTATGATGTCATTGTGCAGCGATGGATGGGACAGAACAACTCAGCTGGTTTCTCTTGCGTGCTTATTGCTTGACCCATACTACAGAACATTTGCTGGGTTTCAGGTATTCCCTGTGCTAGAGTTATGGTTTTTTGGGTTCTTGTTCTCGTTGTGACTGGATTTACTTAATTCCTTATCAGTTTCAAGTTTAGGATTTTAACTTGATATTGTGGGCGTTGCTCAGTGAATACTTTGTGGCGAATGCTACTATTTAAGATGTTCTTACCAGCTAATTCACCTGCATAAACAGCCTTTATGCGATTTTTTGTTTGATGCACCATTGTCTTACATAGTCTTTTTACTGTTCTGACCTCATATCAGGCTCTTATCGAAAAAGATTGGTTAGCGTTCGGTCACCCATTTTCGGATCGTGTGGGAATGCCTGATGTTACTGGATCTGATAATTTTGAATTACCAATTCAGTCTTCTTCTGCTAGAAGTTTCCCTTCATCTCCAGTACGGCAATCTTCAGGACCAGCAGCTGCTCAATCTTCACATATGCTGAACAACTATGCTCCTATATTTTTGCAGGTGAGCAGATCTTGCTTGCAGTTATATTTTATTTTTTGATGTGGCAGATCTACTAACAATAGTTGATTATGTCCACGTTTATGGTATGTTTGCAGTGGGTTGATTGCGTTTCGCAGCTAATGCGGATGTATCCTTCTGCTTTTGAGTTTTCTCCGGTATGTATAGAGTATTGTTTTACAGGTTTTTGACAGTGTCATGGTGAACTTTTCTATTAAAAATTAATCTCTGCCCTTCATATTTTGTTTCAGACTTTCCTGGTAGATTTCACGGACTGCTTGCTTTCATGTCGTTTTGGGAACTTTTTGTGCAATAGGTAACCTTCATTTGAAACTTTCTTGGGTAGTTTAATTATAAAGTTAGAAGTTCCTCATATGTAAGTTTATCGTTGAAACAATGTTGCATAGTCGAAAGTTCTGTGGCTGAACAAAAAGTGACCGTGAGACCACTTTAGTATATATTCTGACTCTTTGTTGATGGTTCCAGTGAAAAGGAGAGGGAGGAGTGTGGGATTTCGGAATCTTGTGGATGCATTTGGGCTTACTTGACCAATTTGCGTTCCGTCAGTGGAAATTCTCATGTCCATTGTAACCCATTTTATAATCCTTCAAGATATGATGGCCCACTATTACCTCCCGCAGCAGCTCTAGCCCCGACTCTCTGGCCACAGTTCCATCTCCGGTGGGCCTGCCCTGTGGAACCAAACGCTGAAGAAACCGAAAACCAATGTAGAGCCGTGAGTGTTAAGTATTCAGAAATGAAGAAGGTGAGCTTTTCTACACTGGACTATAACTCTTTTCTTGCTTATTACGAAGTTTAAATCCGGCTGTAGATGCCATTATCGTCAGCTAACTTGCTTGGGTTGGAACAGGAGAAAGAAGAAGCAGAGAGGAAGGTAGGTGAGCTATCTTCTGCAGTGGAGTCATTGAGTGAAGAGTTGGTTAGCGAGAAAAACATAAGTCGTGCAGCTAGAGAATCAGCAAAGAGAGCTACAAAAGAGCTCGCAGTGGTATCACGAGCCGTGCAATCACTAGGCTGCAAAGTTAACTTCACCAGGAATGGAGATTGCACAGTTGAGGTAGAAGACGGGCCACAGAAATGTTCTCACCCAATCGCCCAAAAACAATCTGAGAACAACACGACAGATGTCTCAGAACCTATCACATCAGTGACTGAACAGAATGTCTGTGAAGCACTGTGTCCGTTGCGTACGAGAGAAGGATCGTGTCGGTGGCCTGATGCGGGTTGTGCTCAGATCAGGAGCCAGTTTGCTGGGTTTACAGCAAACTATGAAGCGTTTGATAAACTCTCCATCTACGACAGCTACTTCACAGCTGAATGACGCGCCACAAGATTGACCCCTAAAATCAGAGGCATGTGTGTATGTTTTTTTTTTTTTTGACAGAGTAAGGCATAGCAACAGCAATGAAGAGAAATAAGAAAGCCGTAAAAAAGGCCGAGAGCGTTTTTGGAATGTGGGAGCATCTCGGGAACTAACTTCTTGTATAGCAATGCGATCATGTGTACATAGAGGTTGGAGGTCTTTCCCCCGACCTCTGGCTTCGCTGAGAAAGTTAGATTCTAATATTTATTTTTGTTGGTTGGTAATAACTCGGGATTGACATTGAAGTGCAATTTTTTAAGGAACTTGTTGTTACTAAATTTATGACCCCCCTTTAATTATCTTGCTAACATAAACCATTAACCGTGTTCTGTTACTTTAAACCATCTATAACCGTTTTTTTAACCACGCGCCTTCTTTTAGTCGACAAAAACGATAGATATGATGAATCAGTATGATGAAAGTAGAACAAAAAAATGGTGAGAAGTGAGAACTTAGACGTGATGGATGCATTAAATGAGATGTGTCAATTTGGGGGCAACATCGCACAAAGGATGCCAAGACTGTTGTTTCTATACGTTGTATACTCTTTAATTTTTGTAGTTGGCCTGGACCCCCTTTGTTATTTACTTTACTAGCATCCATTTGAGCCGTTGATCGCATATTCGATCGTGTTCGTCGACTGTTTGACTCTTAATTGTGCGTCCCTCTAGGTTTTTTATCGGGTCGAAAAGTAAAATCTATTTCGGAGAAATTATCAACACATACATCCGTTGGAATTAAATAACTGTGTCGTTTTCATCCTAAATTATTATCTGTCCGTTGTAATCTGCTATTGATTTTGCTGCCTTTACGCCAAAGAACAATCATCTTTTTATAGTCTTTAGTCTTTACAAAAGAATAAAAAGTTCGTCAGTCAAGTTACCACGTTTTAGCAAATTTTTGTCACAAAATCACAATATGGTATCAAGGATGAGAAAAAAACGCAGTAAATTAAGGTTCACGAGAAATTACTCATTTGTTCGACTATCATCACATTTCACAACCAATCGAAATAAATTGGTGGATAGGTACGAAGTAGGTACATATAGTGTATAGTATCACAGTTGAGAACAAAATTAACTTTTTATTACAGGGTTGAAATAAATATGGAGAAACATATATATTAATAACTGACCCGAAAAAAAGTAAAGGTAAGGTTAATAATCAGAGCATGAGACTAAGAGATCATATGGAGAGATACATGTTGCATGGCCCCGACTGACAGATATGGATTGCTCCTATACTCCTACTTGCTTTTATCCATTAGCCACAAAGACATTTGAGCATCCTACGACATCTCTACCACAGTATAATAAGTGTATCGAATTTCAAATTCGAAATCAACGTATAGCATGTGGGTAATAACTAATAAGTCATATATCTAAGTATTTATTAGATATTGGTCATGTCGGCGAAAGGATTGTGAGTTTTNGTTTTTTTTTTTTTTTTTTTTTTTCTCTTTTATTTTGGGGTTTAAACAAACAAATGATCAATAGCGATAGTAATACGTCGCTAAATCAGATTTATTGCAGTGGTTATACTTGGACGACACAACACCACACTCGAATACAGATTGGAAACCAAGTAGATGAGAAATCAAGTACGTTGATGCTATCATTTTCACAGTGATTGTTTATGCTTATTGCCGCATCTAACAAAATATAGATGGGAAACTAAGTAGGTAACCACTGTAAATACTTATTTTCTGTTTTAATGGTTTTATTAATGGTTGGCCAGCCACTATGATTCTATGAATACTTAAATGGTAAGTAAGCATATATATGGCGTTTTACATGTGTTGATATTCTAGGTTTCAAACTTATTATACTAGTATCATAACTTATTTTGTATATAAAATGTATTAGTTTGATATAATTTATAGTTTATTAATCTGTGTTAGTGTCGTCCCAATGTTACCATCCGAATACAGACTCTGTATATATATATATTGTTGAAAGTATAGAAAAGTTAAAATAGTTAAAAAAAAAAAAATTGAATTGATTAATGACTAAAAAAGTTACATTAATCATCACGTACAGGTTGAGATATTACATGTGGAACATAGAAAAAAAATGAAAATCAGCAGCATGAGGAACGTTCTTCTTTGCCAATGCATCAGCATGCTGATTATTAGATCTCTCTATCCACTGAAACCGACATTCTTCAAAGCGATTCTTTCATACCCTTGCCTCACGAATCCAACTGAAGTACACTCCAAAATTCAATTTAGTTCCCTTAATTAGATCCATTAACTATTTGTTGTCTCTTTCAAAAACTATCTTCTTATGCACTTTGCTCCAACATTGCATTGATATCACAATGGCCTGGAAGTACATTCTTCACACAAGCTCCTTTTGCTTGACCAGAACCTAAATATGCGCCCTTGCATCACCAAGAATCCGACTTGTATAATTAATTTAAAATATGGTTAATTTTATTCTACCCATCTTAAAATAAAAAGTAGTTGGTCGAGAAGTTAAAGCTCAATGACTATAGTAAATTTAAAACAAAAGCTGACCATATCTCTTAACTTCTATAAAATCCGTACATTTTCCTGCAACTTAAACACAAGTTGGAAAAAAAAATCACAACTCTCTCGCAATATTCTCCTCTATTCTCTCTCTCTCTCTCCCTGTTTCTCTCTTTCTTTCTTCCATGGAGCTCTTCTCGCTTCCTTCTCTTCTTCTTCTCTCCACTCTCTTTGTCTTCTACATCTCCAAGTTTGTTATCAACAGAAGAAACCAGAGAAACTGCTTCATGCTTCACTACGAGTGCTACAAGGGCAAAGACGAGAGAAAACTCGACACCGAAACGTGTGCTAAGGTGGTTCAACGAAACAAGAACTTGGGTCTTGAAGAGTACAGGTTTCTCCTTCGTACAATGGTTAGTTCAGGGATCGGAGAGGAAACTTACGGCCCAATCAACGTCCTTGAAGGCAGAGAAGACTCTCCTACTCTCCACGACGCTCACACCGAGATGGACGAGATCATGTTCGACACTCTCGACAAGCTTTTCCACAAAACAAAAGGCTTAATCTCTCCTTCAGACATCGACATTCTCGTCGTCAACGTCTCTCTCTTCGCTCCATCTCCTTCTCTCACCTCTCGAATCATCAACAGATACAAGATGAGAGAAGACATAAAATCCTTCAACCTCTCTGGACTCGGGTGCAGCGCGAGCGTTATATCGATAGATATCGTGCAACGGATCTTCGAAACCCGCAAAAACGCTGTGGCAATCGTGGTCAGCACCGAGACAATGGGTCCTCACTGGTATTGCGGTAAAGATAGGTCAATGATGCTCTCAAACTGTCTCTTCCGCGCCGGAGGAAGCTCTGTTTTGTTAACCAACGCACCTCGGTTCAAGAACAGGGCTATGATGAAGCTCGTGACCGTGGTCCGGGCCCATGTGGGCTCTGATGACGAGGCCTACTCGTGCTGCATGCAAATGGAGGACAATGAAGGTCATCCAGGCTTTCTCTTAACCAAATACCTAAAAAAAGCCGCCGGTCGAGCCCTAACCAAAAACCTCTACGTTCTCCTCCCTAGAGTCTTGCCTGTCAAGGAACTGATCCGCTATGCTATTTTCCGCGCGTTTAAACGAAGAACCACCACGAAAGGAGAGCCTGCGAGCTCGGGGATAGGTCTAAACCTAAAATCAGGGTTACAACATTTCTGTATTCACCCTGGAGGACGAGCGATTATCGAAGGGGTCGGAAAAAGCTTAGGGCTCACGGAGTTCGACATCGAGCCAGCGAGGATGGCGCTTCATAGGTTCGGAAACACGTCTTCGGGTGGTTTATGGTATGTTCTTGGTTACATGGAAGCTAAGAAGAGGTTGAAGAAAGGTGATAAGATAATAATGATGAGTATGGGAGCTGGATTCGAGAGTAACAATTGTGTTTGGAAGGTTCTTAAGGATCTTGATGATAAGAATGTCTGGGAAGATTCGATCGATCGATATCCGGAATTGTCGAAAATCCCTAATCCGTTCATTGAGAAGTATGATTGGATCAACGACGATACCATGAGCTTTGTTCGTGTTTGATTCGTCACAAGTAAGCAAAAAAAAAGAAAAATAAGATCAATTTTTATTTATATACTATATTTTTATCAATTGGTTATAGCCTATAAGAAATGTTTGGATTATTTGGTATGTTGTAGACAGTCAAGTAGCTATCGTCGACGATTGAATTTTTCTCGTTTTTCTCAATTTTCAATTTTAAATAAACAAGTTATAATGATGGACAGGCATATTCGCAATTATTGTTTTCTTTTGATTTTTTTTTTTCCTCTTACAAATTGATTGCTAATTTGAGTTTGACAAGCAACCAATTGGTGTAGAGGTGGATATTTCAGAACAGTGACGAAAGGATTGTGTTGTTTGCATTTATTTTGACAGATTTGCATTATTGTGGCTTACCCATTTATGAGTAAGACTGTAAGAGTGAGCAATAAATTTCATGTGTGTGCACAGATTGTGATTTATAGACATGTCTTCTATATTTACACACATAGATTGATGTGTCAAACTCTCTGACATTATCTTTGAATGCAGTCAGTTTTATTGTTAGATTACATAAAAATAGGAAACGGTCATGTGGTCCTACGACTCTGCAAGATTAAGGGAAAAATGAGAGTACAATTGTGCGTTTGCTCTTATACTAACGCAGATTTTCGAGATTTTCAAAAACAATGATGTTACAAGATTTTCGTTCTCTTTTTTTATGACATAGCCTTTTACTTATATCTTATTTCAACTTTTTGACATATAATTAAGTATAATTTTCTTAAGTAGTCCTTCCAAAAGCTATGTATAAGTTTATATTCAATTTAGACATATTCAGTTTTACATACATTCTTAAAATATCATTCCAAAATTTCCATGTGACTCTGAATCTTACACAAAAACGGTTCTCTAACTAATATTGATTTTGAATTTTTAAAGCTGTAAAGTTAGGGGTCCATCTGTAACATTTTACTAACTGCAAAATTTTGTTTACTGTCTAATTTGGTATGAAATTAATTCTCCAACTACTAGTTTTAAATTTCATGAAGAAGAAGAAAATGCCGTTAACAAATGAGTTTATATAGGGCTGTAAAGTTATGGTAGAAGCCTTTGCTATAAAGGGAAAATCTCTGAATGCCATCTTCCATTCAGTCCCTTAGCAACGATATTAAATTTGTTGGTACGAACCAAATTGTCATTGATATGTTAGGAGAGGACTGAGCGTATAAGAACCAAATTTATTTTGTCGTTAATACAGGAGGTTAGGAGGAGCTTAATATCGTACATTTTAACTGAGCTGAACCAAACTAATCATATCTATCCAAACCTAATTAAGCCCAATTGAAAAAGTCTCGGTTGAATTTCCATTAGAACCGAACCTGAAAAAACGAATACTCTCTGATGCAACCTTGACTTTTAAATCGGAGAGACCAATCTTCCTCACACGCGAACGTAGCGCGTGGTGTACATGCGATTACTAGGTAACTTCGAGGCCGTGCATTGCACGCGCTCCGCTCACGTGTGATAAATGTGGTTTACATCAACTTCGCCGGCGCAAAACCCACGAGGAAAAGAGAGGGAATGTCAATGGAGAGCGAAACCCTAATTGAATCGGCGATTAGGGTTCTTAACACATCCGATCCGTACGAAAAAGCCAGGCTTGGCGACTCGATCGCCGTCAAATGGCTCCAAGGTGCCATCTCCGAACCTTACGATTCCACCGTCGATCTCCCCGTCCCGGACAGGCCGGCTCGGCTCACAAACGTATCATCTCCTCCGTTCCCTTCTTTTGGTGTCTCTGTTCAGTTAAGTGTATTTTAAGAAAGTTTTTAAAACGAGTATCGGATTTTGATTAAATTTGTAGGTGAAATTGGTGTCTCCGAGTTTGATGCCGAAGCTGGGAAGAGCTGGTAGCTTACAGAGCAGGCAAGCAATTGTTCATAGTCTTGTTCACACTGAAAGCTGGGCCATTGACTTATCCTGGGTACGTTTTAGTAGAAAAATGTATTTGCTAATCGATTCCTGCAAGGAGTTGACTTTTGTTAGCTTTGTGTAGTGAAATGTGATAATGTGGAACTGTGTTATTTGATGAATTTTGAAACTTTGGATTTGATGATTTTCTGGGGTGTGATTATGCTAATGCAGGACATAATTGCTCGCTTTGGCAAGCAAGAGAAGATGCCGAGAGAGTTTTTCACGGACTTTGTTCTGGTAGCTCAGGACGAAGGCCGTCACTTCTCTTTGCTTGCAGCTCGGCTTGAGGCAATTGGTTCTCGTTACGGTGCATTGCCTGCCCATGATGGTCTTTGGGACTCTGCAACCGCCACATCTCAGGATCTTTTGGCTCGTTTGGCTATAGAGCATTGTGTTCACGAGGTGGGAAACACTTCAGTCTCTGTTTGATCCTCTCTTTTAGTCTCTCTTCTGTTTTGAAGATAATGTTCTTTCGGGGGTCTCTCACTGATTACCAAAGGGGTTGTTCCTTTATACCATTTGCAGGCTAGGGGACTTGATGTCTTACCCACGACAATATCCCGGTTTAGGAACGGAGGCGATGACGAAACAGCAGATTTACTGGAGAGAGTTGTGTACCCTGAAGAAATCACTCACTGTGCAGCTGGAGTCAAATGGTTCAAGTATCTATGTGCACGCTCCAAGAATCCAGAATTCACCATCAACAGCAGAGAATCAGATGAGAGCAATGAAGAGATAATCAAGAAGTTTCATTCGGTAGTAAGGGAGCATTTCAGAGGACCGTTGAAACCTCCTTTTAATGCAGAAGCAAGAAAAGCTGCTGGCTTTGGCCCTCAATGGTATGAACCTCTTGCTGTCAAAGAGAGCAATGCCTAGCAAAATACAACAAGTCTTTTTTTTTTTTTCCTTTCCCCCCAGACTTGTTTGTTTGTAATGTGCTAGTTTCCAACACTGTAACCATGGTTTTGTACTCATTCTTGAAATACAAGACCTCGTGTAACTTTGATTTTGAAATACATTTGTTTGGCCTACTTGAAGAAATAAAGGATTCTTTTTCAATTCAAAGCTCTTTTCTTTGTGTGTGTGTTGTCAAGTTATGGAAATGAGGAAGTAATGTAATTCTTTTCAAAGGTGGGTATGGTAGAAAAACATCTGAAGAATGGAGTTTGGTCAGTTGATATCTTTTTAAGAAAGAAAAGAAAGGGAGACAATAACAGAACCATTCTTCAGAGAAGTTTGTCTCAGCGGTTCTGAAGAGTCTCGATTGCCTTTTTCCACACCGAAGCTCTCTGTTTCGCGTCTTCAAATGATAAAACCTTCTTTGGCTGCAGTTTTCAATAAGAGCCGCAATTTCAGTTTCATCATCTTTGGTTGAGAACTGAGAAAGATTATGGAAATGATGAGTATACCGTGCAAATCTTGAAATGGGAAGGGCTGGTGACTAGAACGTTGAGGTCATTCGAGTTATCAGACCAGATTATGTTCCCTTTTACGACTAGCTTTGACGGGTCAACATAGATCAGCTTGGGTTTGTTGGTGAGTATCAGCTGCACCTTCTTGCTCGTTATTTTCTGAAGCTTCTTCACGGCTGATATCATCAGAACCGATTCTCCTGGCTCCAGAAACTGTTGCCTGTTAACCAAATGTTGACAAACAAAATTTTATTTTAGCAGATTGTATTACTGGAGTCTAGTTTCAGGAGCTTTAAACCGGGGATGTTGCCCTGAATGCCCTCACCATCTCGAATCAAAAGAGTCTATTGAAGCAAGCCTTGTTATGGAACCCGATGATTCGGAAGATGTAGAAGGAGCAACGTGCCCTTCGTTCTGTGTGGCTGAGGAATCTCCAATATGTGTTGGGTTCCATGGAGTACCGTGTGCGTAATCACTCTCAGGAGATGCTNGCAAAAAAAAAAAAAAAAAAAAAAAACTTGAATCAAGAAACGAGTAAAATGATACTAACAATAAATGGCACAATTCCAAAGTATACGAGCAGGCAAACCGCAGGATCTGGGGCTAGTTTTGGAGGAGTCTGGGACCTAAGATTCTTCCAGTCAACTCCTATGAAGAAAGGATGTCTCTTAAGAGCAGCATAACCTTCTGACCCAGCACCTGGTCTTCTGCTTGGATCTGTATCCTGAGAGAACATCACAGTAAAAGAGTTACTGCAAATATCATTTGACTGGTGATGGCAGGCTTCTGATGTATCTTACCAGCAACCGGTCGATGAGGTCTCTTGCTGCTTCTGAAAAAAAAATAGGGAACTTTATATCTCTCGCAATAATTCTTTGGAAAATCAGCCATTCGCTTGCGTCTTTGAATGGAGAACTCCCTGAAAGCATTTGGTAGAGAGTGCAGCCGAGAGCCCAGAGATCATTTCTGTTTAAATGGTGTTCCACAGAGTACCAAGGAGATTGTTCTAAGTAAGAGGCATTGTGATCCACAAAGCGAAAAGGCTAAAATACGAAACCAAAAACTCTTACCCGAAAGTTGCGGGAGAGGAGTTGAGAACTTCAGGAGGAACATATGCAGCAGTCCCGACGAAAGTGCACGCCTTATCGTCTGTATACGTCACCAGTTTACAGAGAGAGGCATAAACCAGAATCTGACAATAACTATGGATAAGATCTTAAGCTCAGAAATACGAGAAAAGGATTATGGACGGTCAAATTACCAGAAGCTGCATTCGGAAGTACTGTGATCCGGCTATCTTGCATCGGCTTTACACTACCAAAATCCGCAATCTTAATGTGCCCATCTGAAGTCAGCAACAGATTCTCCGGCTACCATTTCATGAATAACAGTTAGCACAGTCATTCTTGGAGACATAAAAGAGAATGATATTCGAAAGACGAGCTACCTTAATATCTCGATGTATCAGCCCCATGTTATGTATGTACTCAAGAGCATCCACAACTTCTGCAGTGTAGAACCGAGCTTCATCCTCTGATAGCCGACCTTTCTGCACAAAAACACAGAAGAAACCATGAAAGGTATGTCAAATACCACAAAAATCAATCTTCTTAGATCCTGAGATCATCTTACTCTGGTTATTTGGTCGAAAAGCTCGCCACCCTCGCAAGATTCAAGTGCCATATCTACCAAAAAGCATATCAGGAAAGACGGAAAGTCAATAACAGAGAAGTTTGTTCAAGCACAGGAATGTTCAATATGAATTAGAAATACCTACATAGTGAGAATGCATCCTGAAATGTGAAGAAAAGCTTGATGATCCCAGGATGCGCAAGTTGATCAAGAACGATCCTCTCCAGTTTCACATAAGATGTTTTATTCTCCTTGGTGATGAATTTTTTGTCCATTATCTTCAATGCATACACAGTTCCAGTTTCCTTCTTCTTTGCCCTAACAACCTGATGTGAATCATCCACAGACTAAATCTATAAGACACTCAAATTGGCTAAAGAGAGATCAAATTCAGATAAAAATCGAACATGAATTCATGAATCAAACCCACATTGCCGAGAAAACGAAAGCATCAGAGAAAACAATACATACTTGTAGAATCGCAGACGAACAAATCGGAGCTCGGTTAAAGAGAGTGACCAAAATCGGAAAACAAAAAAGAAAAACGAGGAGTGGTATGAAATTAGAAACCTTAGAGTAAGAGCCAACGCCATAGATCTTGCCGAGTTCGAAATCCTGGATGGAGAAATTTTCTTGGGGAGCCTTAAAGGAGAAGCTCTTGCTTCTGGAGACTTTGCCAACGTTGGATGAGTTCCCTTGAAGAACAAGCTTTGAATCAAATTCCTTCTCCATTGCCAACATTTCCCCTTTTGCCTCCACACGGAAACACCTCTTTCTTATATCTCGATACGACCCATGAAAAAAATCCAACAATTCAAAAACAGAGAGACGAATCGATTGCACAGAGAAAAAAGCACAACGAACAAAAAAAAAGTTTAACAGAACCGTTGGATCTGTACAGATAAAGGAATGCTGGGGTTGAAGCTTTTTGTTTTGATTTTTAATTTTTGGGAGGGTGGTGGGTTCCGATTTCGAAATTCTCGAAGAAAAGCGAGAAAATCTCGATTGAAGAAAAAGGAAGAAAGAGATGGTGGAATATCGGGAAGAGCAGAGAAATGAGGGAAATTTGATGGAGGAGAGGAGAGGAGAGGAGAGAGATTGCAGATGTGACACTTCTTCCTTCTTCACTTCTTTCTTCTTCTTCGTCTTCTTCTTTTTATTTTTTTGTTTCCCTCTTTAATTAAAATATTATTTTATCTTTTTAAATAGTAAATGGATTGCAATTGATCACTTGACTTGGTTGAGTTTTTGCAAAATCTGGATAGAAAATCGTTTGCAATGATTCGATTGATTCAGTAACCAATGCTCTCACTCATTACTCGGCTTAAGTTTCATTTCTGAAAAGTTTTGTAAGGATCAACTTGGGATGACATCATACATTATTTTAAAATTTGTATTAATATTAAATAATTTATTTGTAAGTAAGGAATGTAGAAGTAGAATATCCACACAAAATATTGTGGACAAACAGAGTGAGAAAGTAATTAATTTCAAAAAAAAATGGCCTGTTGTGAGTAATGAGAGAAATGGAATGATCTTATTCATGTGTAGAGAGC
>OVBJ01000193.1:23564-80290 GCA_900406535.1 Noccaea bulbosa | reverse complement strand
ATTAATTCGACGTAAAAATTCGTCGCAAAACGCCTGTTTTCTTGTAGTGAACAATGATAAATCACGTAAACCTAAGTTTGTTTTCTTACGCTTTTTGTGTTTCACACATTGGTTATGACAATTAGGTTTCTAAGCATTTGATATAGTCGGATATTACTAATAAGTTACTCATGAAACAAAGAATTAAAATATAGTTTTTCTCGGAAAAGAATATATAAATATGTGTTATGTATATTTTTGTGCTTCTGGTTACAATTATCCATTTACAAGGAATTGGGGGAAGAGGTTGGTGGCTATCTATTCCAACAACAGGTTTAATGCACTATATAAAGTTGGTGGTCGATGTTTCCGTTTCCATTGTAGATTGTGACACGCTCCGTTTCTCACATGCTTTTGCCTTTGCCCGTATAGTACTCTGTGGAATCTTAAATCTTTATACTTGCTTTGTTTGTGAATGAGTCTTGATGACTATTTATCCGCATATTGAATAATCAGAAAATATAAGGTATAGAAAATTTACTAATGAAATTAGATTTTTTTTCTCATTTCTTAGAATAACATGTGAAAAATTAAAATTTACAAAATTCCGGTATCTCGTTTTATCTTTTGCTGCAACTTTAATTTGTAATCTATTACATTTCCCAATTATTACCCGTTAATTAGGCATAAGTCTTCACATTCACATAAGTCTAGTAGTCGTCACGTTTATTTATTTAATTTGATTAATTTTGTAATCACCATCGATAAGATCATAACCTAAATAGTAGTCGCCACGTTTACTTGAGAATGAAGAACGCAAACACAACATTTTCTTCATTTCTTCTCCTCTTCATTCAGAAAAAAGGAAACACCATTTCGTCTCTCCACCATGAAAAGACAGAAGACGAAGATCTCCGATGATGTAATAACAAAGCAGAGGAAAATCAAATTCAATTCCGCTTGATCTCATACCAGAGATAATCATAGGATTGCCTGTTAAAACCCTAGCGAGGTTCCTCTGCGTATCTAAGCACTGGACATCAATCATCCGCAACCAAGATTTCGTGAAATCTTACTTGATCAAGTCGTCGAATCGTCCACAAGATCTCATCTTCACATTCAAGAGCCAGCGCTACGGAAAACATTTCTTCTTCTCATCGAGTCAACCCCAAAATGGAGATGAATCATTATCTTCTATAGCAAGTTACCATATGAAATGCCATTCTCAACCATATACAGCCATTTCTCCATCTGTCCACGGTTTGATATGCTATGGAACTCCTTCTAAACTCATGATATATATACAACCCTAGCACGAGACTACCATTTCTTTGCCCAAGATCGACTCTCAGAGGACACGTATGTACCACTACTTAGGTTATGATCCCATCGATGGCGATTACAAAATGTTGTGTATGAGTAGAGGAATGCATGTTCGTAGAGGACGTGGTTTAGTTCACAAGATTCAAGTTTTGACAATTGGAAACGGTAATCAATGGAGGATGATTGAAGACTGTCCTCCTCCTCACTCTCCTGAATCTCCTCATATATGTATAAATGGTGTTTTATACTATGGAGCTTATTTTGACACTGGTACGCGTATCCTTCGTAAAGATCATGCAGTCAAGACTTTTGATGTTCGGTCTGAAAAATTTGATCTTATCAAGATACCACCAGAAAGGGCAACAAAGTTCACAAAGATGACAAGATACAATGGGAAGCTTGCTCTCATGTACTCTGAAAAATTTCGTAGTTAAATTGGTAGGATCGAATTGTGGGTTTTAGAGGATGCTACTAAACATGAATGGTCTAATAGGAATTTTTCTTTGCCTCGTTTAGCTTGCTTGAAAACCATGTTTCAAGTGTATTGATGATGATGCAGGAGAGTTTATTGTGGCGCCAGAAACTTGGGACGCGCCACCATTTTATGTTTTGTATTATGATCCCAAGAAAAATAGCTTGAGAAGAGTTGATATTGAAGGAATCAATGAAAAAAAAAATTCAGTTTTGGGATAATGATTTGGATCGTCGTACAATATCTATCTTCCATAGTCAGGTTGAGAATCTCATGTTCCTCTAAGAGTGCTCGTAGAACATTTTTTAAGTTCATGTATTTTCATTATTTGTAATTTCTGCACTGGTTTTATCTTCCTTAATTTGAGGTCTATTGTAGGTAAGAATATCTAAAGATTAAAAACAAAAATTAGCAGAAGGTTACTGTTAAGTAGCTTTTTTGAATTTTGTGTCCTAATGAAAAGTATGGTAGGGGACTAGGTGATGAAGCTACTAGAAAGTTACTATCGAGCAATTTGTGTAATGTACTATTACGAACGTTTTACATTATGGTTTTATTTATAACAATCTCGTGTCTGCAAGTTGTTAGTTAATCTCATATTTCTATAGCTACTATGATAGTTACTTAACTTGGGAGGTTTCATGGTCTTTCTCTTTATTGGGTGACAGTTTATAATAATATGTTCATAATGTTAATGTAGCCTCACTATTTTTAACTTGGGCATCCCGTTTCATCTTCTAAAATATTGTTCTACTTTAGATTCTGAAGCGTTTGAGAGGGTTTGAGAACGCGGAATTGTTTTGTCAAAACGCAAACCATATTCTGCCTGCCAAAAATAAAATTTGTTTTAGAGAAGGAAAAATAATTCTGCAAAATTTTCTGAAATCACTCTAAATCTTAAATTCCTTTTTAACTTCATAAAAATTGGTAAGTATCCAAAAACAAAAACTTTCTGCCACTTTTCTGTTGTGAGACCACAAAGATTGCAGCTTTTGTTTTCCCTCCGACGGCCATGAAAAGGGTAAAGAGAGCGAAGCTTGAACATGAGAGCAGAGGAATCTCTGACACAGACAGAGTCGAATCTCTGACACAGACAGATCTCCTTCCGACTGATCTCATCATGGAGATATTCAAAAGATTACCGGTCAAAACCCTAGCAAGGTTCCTCTGCGTGTCGAAGCTTTGGGCATCATCCCTCATTCGCTGCAGACATTTAAAGAAACTGTTCCTCGCCGAGTCTTCCAAACGACCACGTCGTCTCTTCTTCAACATCAGGCGCGGGAAAGTCTGCTGCTTTTACTCGTCGCTTCAAACCCAAAATCCAGGTGAAGCTTCTGTAGCTACTTACCACACGGAACTTCCTTATCCTAGAGATAAGTTCACAATCATGTCTCCATCTGTTCACGGTTTGATTTGCGATGGAACTTTTTCTAATATCGAGATATACAACCCTAGTACGAGACGATCCATTACCTTGCCCAAGCTCCATACTGAGAGGCCATGGTTAAACAAACATTACTTGGGTTATGATCCCATTGAGGTGATTACAAGATATTGTGTATGACGACAGGAACAAATGGTTTAGCTCAAGATGTTCAGGTTTTGACAATTGGAGAAGGGAATCAATGGAGGATGATTGTGGATTGTCCTCAGCACTCGCCTAGAATTCCTCAGATATGTATAGATGGGGTTTTATACTATGGAGCTTGCACAAGAAGGCATAACGGTTCTAAAGAACATGTAGTCATTTGTTTTGATGTTCGGTCTGAAAAAATTGATCTTATAAAAGTACCACCAGAAAAATTGTTTACAAATATGACAAAATACAATGGAAAGCTCGCTATCATGTTCACTAGATTTGGTTGGATTAGTGATAACCCTGGTTCAATCCATTTGTGGGTTTTAGAAGATGCTGCAAAACATGAATGGTCCTATAAGTGTTTCGGTTTGCCTTGTTTAGCTGGCTTTAGAAACTCGTTTCAGGTGTTTTGTGCCATTGATGAGACAGGCGAGTTTGTTTTGGCACCAAGAAATTTGGCACAATTTTTTGTGTTGTATTATGATCCCGAGAAAAAGAGCATGAGAAGAGTCGACATTGAAGGAATCAGTAAGTCTTGGAAAATTGGTCCCTACACTCGTACAATATTTATCTTCCCTGATCAGGTTGAGAATCTCATGTTTATCTGATGGTGATGGCGGACGATCTTCATCTTTGTTCTTCTCTTATAATTGAGTTTCATCTAATTACTTGGAAGGTTTTATGATCACTTGGGGACTGTTTGTTTGGTGTTTTTTTTTTTCATATTATTTTTGGTTGCCATGTGTTTCAAGTTTTTAATGTTCATGTACTCTCTTTATTTCTGCATTATTTATTGGTCTCATCTTCCTTAATTTATAGGTCTAAATTATGTTATGTTTTTTTTTTTTTTGTACGTTAGAAACCTCTTATCATGAAATGAAAAAAAAAAAAAAAATTAAAATCCAAATGCATGAACTTGTGCCTTACTGGTATCATCTTCTGGAAAACTTTGAGCTAATAATGAGCTTCACATAATGTAAGAGTAAATACCATATATCATCTAAAGTATCACTTACATAAGTTCTGTTTTTAGCATTTTTCTGGCTCTGCTAATGAAATTTTCCAGTTGAAAAAAAAACTTAATTAAGATTCCAAAGATCCCTTATATATTAAAAGAGAATCATTTTTAAAAAATAACCTTATGCTCATGTGTTATTAACAATTTTGCCATGCTGAGTTATCAACACCAGATTCACTCTCAATGTCAATATAAAAAAAGACATCACTTACTAGCATATTTACATACAATGCCATTGATATACTATTTTTAATTTGATTACAAATGTTAAAGATTTGCATGTATATTTCACTAAACAACATGAAATAATTATAATAAAATATTTTTAAAATCGAATATTGATATAAATATTTCAAAATTATTTATAGCATTTTTCCAATATATAATATTTGTTAACATATTCATTTTTATATTAATGTATAACCAATTAATAATATACTTTCACTTAAAAAAATATATTATATAAAAATTATTTAGTATAAAATATTTCAAGAATCAGATATAAATAATTCAAAATTAGTGATACAATTTTATTGTTCAATATACTGGATTTCTGAAAATATATATACGAATATATAATGAATTTAATTATAAACATCTTTTTACCCATATATAATTTCATAAAAGAATTATAAATTCATTTTAGTGTTTTAAAAATTAAATTTTTTTTTTTGATATTTTCTAATTATATGATGATGTCGCCAATAAATATATTTTCTTATATGAAAGTATTTTAATTATGAGTAGATTCAAATATATATTATTTTCCCTTATTAGTAATAAATTAACCTATAAATCAGTCATAACTTATCATGTTTTAAGCAATGATTTTATTAATTACATATTGAACTTAACATATATAATGTTACCAATTTTGAATTTATTTCACATAATATTTATTTATTTTTTTATAGAAAAGAAAGAAAAATAATCATACTATATTTAACCATAACGATTAAAAACAATATATACAATTTTACCAATTTTTTAAAATAATCACAATTTAAATATGAATTATTATGTGTGATTGATATTATGGTTTTGAATGTGATATCATGTTATCTTTCTTGAAATTAACTAAGAATGAATTATGAAAACTAAATAAAAAAAAACACCAATAATTTAAATAAAAACAATTAACAAATATTTTACTCTGCGCAGGGCGCGGGTTATCACCTAGTTATTATTGCCGAACAGAAAAAGCATGTTTTTAGTAATGGAAGGTAAAAGTAAGAAACAGTAATCATGAGGCCCAATAAAAGCCCACAAGACAGCTTGATTCTGAAGCGTTTTTAGTTGTAAAACGGCAGCATGTTTGAGAAGGCGAAAATGTTTATCAAAACGCAAAATCCCTTCTTATTCTTCTGTTTCAAACTCTTTTTGTTTTCTCTCCGCCATGAAAAGAGAGAGACCGAAGCTTGCTGTTGCAGATGACGCCATAAGAACATTTCACTACGATACTCGATCTTGGTCGAGTAGAAATGAAAGCAGAGGAATCTACTCAACCGTGGAAACAACACCATCGGCTTCACTTAGGGTTACAAAACGGAAGAATACGAAGATTTCAGATGACCTGGGAACAAACTCTGATCTGCTTCCTATTGATCTCATTATGGAGATATTCAAACGATTACCGATCAAAACCCTAGCGAGGCTAATCTGTGTGTCGAAGCTCTGGGCATCCATCATCCGCAGCCCATGTTTCATGACATTGTTCCTCGCCGAGTCTTCGATTCGTCCAGGTCGTCTCTTCTTCACCTTTAGCACAGGTGAAGATTGCTTCTTTTACTCGTCGCTTCAAACCCAACATCCAGTTGGAGCCTCTGTAGCTACTTACCATACGACTCATCCTGTATATGATCACACAATCAATTCTTCCTCTGTTCATGGTTTGATTTGCTATGAAACTGCTTGTGCCTCTGGGTTCGTGGTGTACAACTCCAGCACCAGAAGATCCATCACAGTGCCCAAATTCGAACCCAAGAGCTTTGTCATTAAACACTTCTTAGGCTATGATCCTATTGATGGTGTTTACAAGATTATGTGTCTAAGCGGACCAAGGATGGCAGAAGGAAAGCTTGTTTCACATGTTTTGACACTGGGAAATGAGAATCCATGGAGGGTGATTGAAGTCAGTCACACTCACTTTCCTTGCAGTAGCCAGATATGTATCAATGGCGTTGTCTATTACGAAGCTCGTGCTGGCGCAGAGTGCAAGGAAGCTGCGGTCATGAGCTTTGATGTCAGGTCTGAGACATTTGGTCTTATCAAAAGACCTGTCCATGCACATTCTCTGCTTGACTGTTCAACCATGATAAGGTACGAAAGGAAGCTAGCTATCATGTCCAGTCTAATTCCTGCTCATGGTTGTATTGCTTTGTGGGTTCTTGAGGATGCAGCGAAACATGAGTGGTTGAAGAAGGTTTTTGTTTTGCCTGATTCGTGGACAAGTTTAGCTCAGGGCAAAAGAACATCATCACATACGCATCATCGTTTTGTTAATGTCTCTGACGCGGGTGAGCTTATTCTGGCACCGACAACTTTTAGTTTTCCTCGTCCAATATACTATGTTCTCTATTGTGATCCAGAAAGAAATAGCGTGAGAAAAGTTGAGATAGGATTAGGAGGAATCACAGAGCATAACCATAAGCTGCTACGTTGCGAGAAACAAGGATTCTGTTTTGTATACCATCTCTTCTCTAGTCAGGGTGAGAGTCTCATGTTTCTGTAAGATTCAGTAGACAGGCCACAAGATGAGGATGGTCTCCTTGTCATCTCTGTTAACTTAAACATGAATGTTGCAACAAGTTTTCTGTTTTTTCCTGCAATGAATCTTCAAGACTTGCAGTGTTTCTCATCCTTTTGGCACCCGAAGCTGTTCATGGAGAACCGTTTTATGTTCTCTATTATGATCCCAAGAAAAGTAGTGTGAGAAGAGTCTGCATTCAAGGATCCACAGAGCCAACAAAAGCATCATCCACATAGCACAATCTCATGTCTTCTCTGGTCAGATTGATAATCTCATGTCTTCTCTAAGAGTGCTCTCGTTTTCATCTTGTTATTCTTGGGAGGTTTCAAGATCTTTGTTGCTTAGTGTTGCAGGTTTTTAATGTCCATCTAGTGTCTCTACGTTTTGAACTTGGGCAAAATTTCTTTCTGAATTTACTATTACTAGATTTTTTGAATTTTGTGCTTAGTGATTTCGTTTTTCCAATTATAACACTTCTGATGTGTAGCTTTTATTTTTTTAGCCTCATGATTAGCTTTCAATAAGATGTTATGTTTATACATGTTAACATATCTATAAAACGTAGATAGACTATCATTTGATAATTAGCTCTTATATATATTTAGAAAAACTTCTCAATTTCGAGTGAGCTAACCAAGTTGTAGTAAAGTTTGACAATATCTTCCATATCCCTTACATAAATTCTGTTTTTGGCGTTTTTCTAACTTGAGAGTTCCAAAATGTTATTGTAGAACAGTTAAAGGTATTGGAACTTGGAAGGTGAAAGTGAAATTTTATTGCCAGTGAATACAATAATCACGAGGCCTTATACCAAAAAAATAATAATCACGAGGCCCAACAAAAACCCAGTTCGTTTCTGTGAAATTTTGATGATTTTTATTTATTCGTAAAAAACGGCAGCATGTTTAACGTTTTACCAGTTAGGTGGATTCTGAAGCGTTTGAGAACGCTGAATTGTTTATCAAACGCAAACGCGACAAAAAGCTCTTCTTCTGTTCTCTCTCTCCAGCTAAGTTTCGAACTTTTTCACTGCAGACAAAAAAAATCCACACACAAGAAATCATCTCTTATGCGTTCGTCAATTTCATATGTCCCTCTCATAGTTGGTCGTAGAGGGTATTGGTCGTAGGGTTTTGGTTGAGACTTTGGGTTTAGGGTTTAGTTTAGAAAAATGAGGGACATATGGGATTAAGAAAGGGCATAAGAGATTAGATTCAGAGATTGAGGGACATATGAGATTATGTCTCCGCCATGAAAAGAGAGAGAGCGAAGCTTGCAAATGACACCATACGAACATCTCACTACAGTCCTTTGTTCGCCTCCTCTTTCAACCTTTGCAGCTTTAGAATCTTCTGTTCAATCTCATCATTTTTGCTCTCTTTCTCTGCAATCTCTTTCCCAACACCCTTGAGTTCCTCCATTTTCTTTGCTTGCCAATCTATGAGAGACAATATCTTTTGGATCTGCGACTGAGGCTCTTGTACATCAAACCCGTGCTTCTCGAACATGGCAAATGAATCTTTGAGGCTGTTCAATGTGCTTATAGGACTTAAAAGTTGCAGACTTTTGACTTGTTCTAGTGACGCAGCATAGGTATACATCATACCAATGCTTTAACCATAACAGTTTAAATATGCATTTTTCACTTTGGAAAGCCTCAAAAGTTATGTTGACCAAAAATTAGCCTTAGTATCTATTTTTCTCCTCAGGTGAGTATATTTATAGAACCAGAAAGCTGTCTAACTAGTTACAAACCAAATCAACAAAAGATACGAACTCTATGTGTAATAAGGAAACGCAGCATATATATAAAATATTTCCTTGTCAAGAAGGAGCTTGTACTCCACAAGTTCATTATAAGACCGCTGCAACTTGTCATTATTAGCATTGGTTTCGACAAGTTCAGCTTCTAGCTCTCCAAGCTTTACCTGAAAAGGAGAAAGAAGAAAAAGCATAAGCATAAGCATGAAGAAGTGGGAAGCAATGCTGTCCTGAAAATCAAAAGCAGACAATCGCCGTTCACCTATACATCATCCAATTCCATATCAATATCATCAATTCCTTTCTCCTGCCTTTGACATTTGGTCTTGCAAGAAACGTATCTTCCGCGCCATCTCTCCACATCTTTTTATCTTCATCCATCAACAATGAGAGAAAATAAATTCACCATCTGTCAGATACTACATTTCAAAATACAAAGTGTGAATAGCATAGCATAATCGATTCGCATTCACATTAACATGAGCAGCATAAGTCCGTTGAAATGGGCTCTTTTCAGAATTAAGCTGGAATCAACATCAAAATGGCCATATAGGAAGAGTACTCCCAAAAAAAAAAAAATCCAGAAAATAAAACCCTTTAGATCGCAATCGAAGACCAAAGTTCAAAACAAATAATCTTAGATCGCAATCGCTATATTATTTGTTTTTAATTTTTAATCCTCGACGACGTTCAAACTTCGAACCTTCAACAACTGAAGGCTCCTAAACAATCGCTCTCACTATCTCTTTCTCACCTTCGCAGAGCTAATGCTTCTCTTCTCCCCCCAGCCATGTGAGCTTCCACCGTCATCGTCATTTAGAACTAGGAGCCGTTCTCCGTTCTCTCGCACCGTAGACCTCCGAGCCCTTACTCTTCGGCTTCCTCGACTTGTTCGTCTCACATGAACAACTGTCTATTGCCTTGCTCTTGTTCCACATCTGCTCTTGAGCTCCATCACCGGCGCCGGGAATTATGGAGCTCAATCGCCGGTCCCTTACCCGCTTGATTGGCGAGCCTGCGCCGACTGTTACCTCTGAGCGAGATAGCAGCTCCGTCACCGTTCGGTTTCGTCCGATGAGGTAATGTAGATCTGGGAACGGAATTGCAGATCTGTCGGACATAATTTCACGATTGTTATGCATTACAAGACTGGGATTGATGGATTGTGAATTAAAACTCGGTCAATTTTCCATTGGATTCTCAAAATTTCCGCCATTGTTTGTTTGTTTTCAGTGAGAGAGAGGAGATGAAATTGTTTGGTATCCTGACGCGGAGAAGATGGTCAGGAATGAATACAAAATCCCCTCACAGCTTACGCATTCGGTATGAGATGAATTTACTGGGGAGATCATTCAATTCACTGTTCACTGATTAGAGTTGTGGTAGAATAAACGTTCTTCCAAATATGTTGACGCCAGATAAAGTTTTTGGACCACAAGCAAAGCAACAACTGTAGAGGTCTATGACGTAGCTGTTGTCAAAGGCAGCAATGGAAGGTGTTAATGGTAAGAAATGTAGCTGCGTTATCAATTAAGTTAGATTTGTATTTATCATCGAAATACCTTGAGCCCTACTTATTTGCTAGTAGCATTGGTTGCAGGCAAGTTTCTAACACTGCGTTGGCAATTTGACAGGAACCGTTTTTGCTTATGGTGTAACCAGCAGTGGAAAGACACATACAATGCATGTAAGTTCTCTCAGTGTAGTTTGTTTTCTTTTCAACGTTTCTCTCGGGATACATGTGCTCTAAAGTGGCACTTCTTTGGGATATACCTCTTCCTTGTTCTTGCTTAATACAACGTTTTCTGTGCTGCGATAGATATCATACAAAGACTGTGTGACGTAGACTACAGCTGCTGATAGATGTTTGATTGCCATGCTTGTATCACTGGGAAGTACATAAGATCTTGTTTAGGATTGACCAAAATTTTATTCTGTTACATCATCATTTTGATCATATGCATCTTGTACACGTATTAAACAATCAGCGGTTCAGTTATACATGTCGAAAAAGTTCTTTTTTGAGCATTTGCTTCATCCATAATGCAATTCCATTTACTGTCACTGTAAACAAATCCTGAAATTAAGACTTTTAGCTTCAGATATTGTTTCCTATTCTGTTTTGGTAACGTGTGTGATAGATAGATAACTCATCATGTCTTTAGTTTTAGATGAGCGTGCTTATATGTCCCATCTGCAAGCAAGTTATCTTATTTTTGTCCTTGTATCAGGTGATAAATGACTTACTGGATCTGATCCAACAGAACAAAAGTTTACGTGTTAGGTTTCAACCTTGTCCTCTCTCTCACACACACAAAACGAGAGCATTTGCTTTTTTTTTATGATTTCATTACTTTCTCTCTGACGGGGACGAGAACAATGAAAACATTTGATGAATTGTTCATGTTGCATCCATCCTGATTTTTTGAATTACCTTGAGTTGATCTAGAGTCGACATTGTTTCTAGGGCACTTACGTTGAGGGTATCAAGGAAGAAGTTGTTTTATTTTATCTCCTGGTCATGCGCTATCATCTTTCATTGCAGCTGGGGAAGGTAATTTGAAGACTCACTTCCGAAACTTGTTTTCATTTTTTACATATTATTTTTTCTCCTTTCCTTATTACTGTTTTGATCTTTAACTGCAGAACATGGTCATGTTGGTTCAAATAATTTCAATTTGTTGAGCAGCAGAAGTCACACAATGTTTACACTGGTACATCTTCGACCTTTTGAACATCGCACGTTTCTCTTTCCGATCCTCTCATTGTCCTTTGAAGTTACTAGCTTCCTACAAATTTTATTGGTATGCATCATAAGTTTCAACTATTGTTTGTAAGCAGATGACTGAAACTAGTGCTCATGGAGATGAATATGATGGAGTTATATTTTCTCAGCTAGTAAGTGCTTCTTTCTTCTTTCATTGCATAAGATCGCTCTTGTCTTATAGACAGATCTCTCACAGTGTCTCTTTCTCGAATAGAATTTGATTGACTTGGCTGGATCTGAGAGTGCCAAAACTGAGACAACTGGACTGAGGAGGAAAGAGGGATCATTCATCAATAAGAGTCTTCTGACTCTTGGAACTGTAAGTGTCTCTCTTTCTGTTCGAACTTTCTTTTGCTTTCTCGGATGTTTCCTCTCCAGTAATGACAAAATGTAATTCGTAATTTCTTTTATTTTATAACTCAACTCTGCTGTATAAGAACAACTCGGTGTGCTACCACCAGAGGCTCATAAAAGGAATTTCCAGTTGCTATAGAAATAGATTTTGGGTTCTTGTTGAATTTATTCTTGAGTGCATGCTGTGGTCGTGCTAGTGTATATCTTGATGATCAATGCTAGTCTGTTCACTTTTTGGTCTTTCTATGTGAAGGATAACATCTTTAGTCACCTCAATATGGCGATGAATTTTAAGGATGTCTTCACATCTCTTCTGGTTTCAACTTTCAATATATAGGTGATTGGAAAACTGACTGAAGGCAAGACAACTCATGTTCCATTTGGGGACTCTAAGCTAACTCGTCTTCTGCAATCTTCATTGAGCGGGCATGGGCATGTATCGGTACGACTCTTCTGTATCTGGTGAATATTTCCCATTTAACCGTGGTGGTTTTCCCATGGTTGATTTTCTCAGTTTGTATAATTGTGATGTCTTCAGTTCAGCAGCATATTAATGAAACGTTGGTCTGTGTATATTGGCTATCTGTTATAAGCTGCACGCTGGTATATATATATATACACAATAGCAATGAGCAGAAGCTAATTCAGTNTTTTTTTTTTTTTTTTTTTTTTTTTTTTTTTTTTTTTTTTTTTTAAATATAGCTCATTTGCACAGTGGCTCCTGCGTCAAGCAGGACCGAGGAAACTCATAATACATTAAAGTTTGCCAGCAGGGCAAAGAGGACAGAAATCAATGCCTCACGCAATAAGGTCATGAAATTCTTCGGTTCTCTCTAGGGTACTAACCTAAACCTCGGCTCATTATTATTATTATTTCTTTAAACAGATTATAGATGAGAAGTCACAGTCTCGACCGTCAAAGTAGTACTTGATCAGCTGAAAAGGGGTGTGCTTGTTGGTGTCAGCCACGAAGAACTATTGAGCCTAAGGCAACAGGTTAGAACCTCCCTGAGACCTTGTTATTACAAGAATATCTGAGTTTGTTCCTATTTGGTGAATGAATAGAACTACCAATTTTATTGTATAGCTACGAGAAGGTCAAGTGAAGATGATGCAGTCAAGGTTGTAGGAAGAAGAAGAAGCTGAAGCAGCTCTAATGAGGAGAGTCCAAAAGCTTACAAAGCTGATACTCGTGTCTACCAAGAATTCTATTCCTCGATATCTAAATGATGCAGCTACTCACCACTCACCAGTGCAGCATTTCTGCTGGTAAAGACGATGTAATTTTGCTATTCAAATCAGGTTATCACTATGTTCTTATGGTCCTTTTCCTGCTGTTGCATGTTGGTACCTCACTGCACAAGATGTTTCATACCAGGATGACTCATTCTGTTTTCTTTTGCTCTTTTAGAAGTTGGACTGGATAGTGATAATCTGGCATCTCCATCTTCAACTCCGTCTCTTGCGTCAGATGCTTCTGTACCTCTTAAGCACCGTCGGTCTTCCATCAGCATGCAGATCCAGAATCTAGATAGAGAGATTCAATTAGAGATCTTTTGTCTTGTGTGATGATGAGCCACGTGTTATTAGAAGTGAACAGTCTGTGATTCTTGTTAATGCAAAACGAAGAAAGTATTTATCAGGATTTTGTTATCCAGTTTCATTACATGGTGGCCACATAAATATATCTCGTCTTTTGTTTTCTCCTGTTTTTTTTCTCTCTATCTATCTAGTAGATCAATCAAAAAACCAGATTGTCAGTTCTATTAACAACAAAGCAGAGCTACTAATGTTGACAAAAACATATGTATAATAATAATTTATCCTTGGTAATCCAAAAACAATAACAAACTACACATATCAAAGTAGATTATCATAGAGATACTTTGTAGCCTGAAAAAGAGATAGATCTTCATTTGCGGTAGATACTTTGTAGCCTGAAGAAGAGATAGATCTTCATTTGGGGAAGACACTCCTGAATTTCATCACAGAGATCCTAATAGATTTTTTGCACTTGGTACCACGTCGTCATCTCCTGTGTAGGCTAACATCATATTAACTCCTCTCTTCCTTAACTTGCGTACTGTGCTCCTGAAATCTTTATCCAGAGATATGAGCAAGATATTGCAAGGTTGACCCTGAATGTGCCCAGAGCGAACGTATTGAGTCACCCGAAGCAAATAAAAATAATATGCCTTAATTCATTGGAAAAAATACAGCAAATGTGATAACATAACCATAATAAACTTAAAAATTAGTTTTAAAAATACTGAAATTCAAAAAAAACATAAAAAAAAATTTAATATAACAAAGATCAGTGATTTAATAGTCTCCTAAATCACTTTCAAATCCACCAAAATTACCCAAATATTGTTCAAATGATATAGGTTGCGATGAATCCTGTTGTTCAGTTTTTTTTTTGTAAAATCTAGGTTTGTTTAGCTTGAATATACGCACGAAGATTCAAATTTTTAATCGAATCCACGTCTTGGAACAAAAACTTGTTTTCGTCCTTCAATTCTTTCAAAGCATAGTTCTTCCTTTGATTCTCCAAATAGAAATGATTAAATTAAAATCTATCATTTTATATTTTTATGTATTGTGATGTATTTTATTAATATTATAATAATAAAAAATGAAATATTATAATAATAAAAAATGAAATATTATAATTGTGCATGTTTTTGCAAGAAAAGAAAAAGATGATTCAATTTGTAAAATTTGAAGAAATCATGTAGTTTTAACAATTATTAATAATTTGAAAAAAAAATATGGCATGAACCATTGGAGAGAAATCCAATGCTATTGCAAAAATTTTGCCATTTGCCATAAGATATAGCATGAACCATTGAAGATGCTCTTACTATAATTCTTTCCAAGCATTTTGATGCCATAAGCCAATGTTTCTTTTTTTTTACACTATGGTACTGCTCTGAATGTGCCCAACACTTATTGGGTAAAAACTCAGCTATGAGATCTTATCACAAACCCAATCAGTCACTCTCACATAGGTCCACTCTATCTTTGAATCGCCGTGTGTAGCCTTTCTGCCGCATGAACACTTTGAGTATCTATACTCTGTTGGTTCGACAATGTTGTAGCCCATTTGTGGTATCATAACGCCAAGGTTTTGCACTTTCTCATTCCAGAGAACATTTAATGCACCGGCTCTATAAGTACCCAGCACCTTAACTTTTTTGTTAAGTAATTTGCTAATCGCAGCTCTGAGATCTTTTCTGAAATTCTCCATATCATAATTTGGAGGAAAATCACCACTTCCATTTTCGAAGTCGAACCCCACATAAACACCAATCTCGCGGTTCCCAGCAGTGAGACTCTTAGCCACAAAGGGGGTAGAAGGCTTCAGTTTTTCACCGAAAGACATAGATGTAAAAACTTACGTAGTAAATCGGGCATCCTAAACCTTGCAAACAATGCAAAGATGGAAAACTCACACATGAAACATCCTCATAAATAGAAAGTGCATTTTTAGTACACCTTTGAAAACAAAACCTTAGGCAAATAGAGAAGTTAAATTGACTACTATGGTTGAAATTTACTGCATTTAATGACTAGTATGGTAGTGAATCACATAATTTCAACTTATAGTATAGTAAGTAAATTGGACATCCTATGCATCCTCATAGGTGATAGGATGTTCCGAAGATAAACCCTAAATCAATTTGAATTAGCATTTTTTTCTGGTGTTATTAATTTGTGTATTTGGATTAAGTTGGATACGCAATGATAGGTGAAACGCTTTACGAATTCACATTGATACATTGAGACATAGAACATATGATAGAATTGATAAATAGTCAATTTATTTATTTATAGCTAGACTAACTAAACTAGTTATAGCTTTTTGTGTATGCATTGTGATAAGGAGGCAGAATAGAGATTTAGCAAACCACGAGAGATCCGACGGCTGAAAAGAAAGTAAGTAGTTTTCTTGGAGAACAAGATCTCAACCCCAACCCCAACCCCTTGATATCATTGAGCCCTAAATTGTTTTTCTTTCTCTAAAAATCTCCCGTTTTCTCTGAGTCTCCGTGGGGACACCATGGATATCGAGAAAAAAACCGTCGGTAAGATATCTATCTGCTCGTAATGGTTTGTCTTCGGATTAGATTTCACCTAGTCTCATCGATCATCCATCGGATCAATCAAAATCAATTTCGTCACTATTACAGCTACTGATACAATCGTCTTCTGGGACATGGTGGATTTCCCCCTCGATGACGATAAGATTGATTCGTTTTGTAGAAATGTTGAATCATCTCTCCGGAAAGAGGGTTATATCGGTCAAGTGTCTTTCAGAGCTTTTGGTCATCGAGTACATTCTTCTCCAATGATGTTGGAGTCTGTACTTCCCGGCATCCTATTAGACCGACTAAGTGAGTGAATTCTTTTACCAAAAAAAAAAAAAAATCATCTTTGTAATGTAATCTAGATCTCTCTGATGTTTATATATATACAATGTGATTTCCTGCAGGTAGCAGATTTGCGAGACTTAGTTACATATTAGTGACGATGATTGGCTATGCAACCGTGTTCCCTCAACCAAATTTCATGTTAATTATAAAAGGCATGGCAGAGGAAGACGTGAAGGTTTTGCGCATTATTAAAGAGATGCAAAAAAAGGTTGCAATGTTCTCTTAGGAGTGGGTGACTATGATGACTACTTCGATTACCCATTAGAGGTACAATCTAGTTGCACCATATGGTTGTGGGAAGCCCTATTAAAAGGAAAAGGCCCTGTGCCCTTTGTCCCAGACGATGACGATGAGGATGATACTAGTGACGAGGGAAGCTCACCTAAACGTCGCAATATAAATTGATGCAAGTAACCTCTGTACGTGCGTTTGTTGTTTGTCTCAGCTCATATATGTTAGTCATTTTGAAACTGCTTTTGGACAAACATTATTGGACCTATCATGACCTCATATATAAATTTAAGCATGTTCAGATGGCTTTTGCTTTGCGAAAATCTAGTGAAACGAAAGCACCAACTAATATAAGACTATTCATCCGACTCAACCTCATGATGTCATCAGCAGGAGGTGCTGTCTTCTTCCTAAGAGCACCAATGTCCCAAACACAAATAGTCTGATCTAAGGAAGCTGACGCGACGAGGTCTTCTTTTGGGTGGAAAGAAGCACACATAACATAGTGATTGTGACCACTGACCAGTCAAGATAGAAACACAAGTCCTTGATGAATCTTTGAGGCTGTTCAATGTGCTTATAGGACTTAAACGTTGCAGACTTTTGACTTGTTCTAGTGACGCAGCATAGGTATACATCATACCAACCGCAAACATTTCACGGTAATCTTCTTGAGTCTCCATCAATGAGCTGAAATGTGGAGTTTGTGGGAATTTTTTGAATGCTTCCACTGATTCAAATGTTTTCCAAATCGGTAGCTTCTTCTTAAAAGGCAAAACCATTGTTGTTGTATCATTTGCTTTGGTTTCCTCCACACACCTCTTTTCCCCTTTCGACAGTTATCTTCGCTACTCTCCTACATCCCAAAGGAGAGAACATTACAATCATCTCAAAGATAGAAAATAATCATCAAACAAAACTACTGAGAAAAGTAAGAATGATAATGCTAAAGCAAAGATTTAGGTTTACCTTCTCCACAGTTGACTCATTTTCCAAACCATTCTGATTTGGCATTGGCTCAAGAATCTTCTCTCCTTGAGCTATGTCCTCTGATTGTTTTGTCGGTGTTTCATTAACGCCTGATGCACTAGAATCTTTTGCAAGAAGAAAAAGAGTCAGGTTAGATCAGTTTCATGGCGCATACGTAAACAAGGATTAAGAGAAACTACTTGAAAAGGTTATGACCAGAGAGTATTACCATTTCTTACATCATCAACCATCTCATCTCCAGATTCTTACCTTTTTTTGGTTTTTGAATCCCTTTTTGAATCCCTAGAAACACTTTTCTCTTCGGAAAAAAAAAAACAAAATTTAGGAGATGAAATAGAGTAGCCACACACTTCTTGTTTCTTTTTTCCCGGTGAGAAGAAAGAGAAAGAAATACACCATTTGCGTCATCAGTTGTCGTCACTTGTCTTGAATCTTTTTCATTTTTTGGCGCGATTAAAATTATGAAAAGAAAAGAGAAAATATAGCTATTGAGCCTAAACTCACAGCTATCGGGCCTAAAGAAAAGGGTTTGACAATGAATTATTGCTACCTTGTAAAATGTGCTCTCAATGATCCAACAGTCATTGCGAGGGCTATACACTTTTTGTTTTTTTTTTTNTTTTTTTTTTTTTTTTTTTTTTTTTTTTTTTTTTTTTTTTTTTTTGTAAATACTCCAAGAAGATGAAAAACAGAGTTTATGACTTTACAAGATCCCAAGAAGAAACATTGTAAACTAAGCAATAATTTCTACAGACTCTCTCAAACCATCAAAAGATATATTAGACTTGTATATTTGTAATTTTTTTAATAAAAACACACATCATTTTTAATCTTTGTTCAAGATTTTTCTAGGCGCAGAGCGGTCGGTCGAATAGGTCAAATACCGAATTATTTAATAATAAATTATAAACGGATAAATTGGAGATTTATTTGACCGCTTTTATATGAATTTAAAAGTTAAAAACACATATTACATGAGATTATGTATTTATGGTGTCTAGAAATTTAAAGTAATTTTTTGTTTAAAAGTCTAGAAATTTAAATTCAACGCGCAAAATGGAAAATTTTAATTATATATGTAGTGATTTAGAGATTTTCTCACTTTAGTTATACATATAAATAGTTTGATATACATATTAGTGATAATGCTAAATTCAGGAAAAGCTCTTAAAGCTCTTTAGGGAGCTATCCCTCAAATTTGTTAATTTATTAAAGATAAAATCAGTAAATTAAAACTATAAAAATGCAAAGCCTTTTTAAGGATATTTATAGTTATAACATATACAAGAGTAATGTTAATTACTCTAGGCAAGAACTGTATATAACATATGTATTTTGCTAATTAGTTTACATTCTCCTTGAACCTCTCATATACATTATTAGTTCAAAGTTTAAGATGGACGGCTTCCGATTAGACTCTGATATGATCATATCAAAAAAGCTATCAAATAGTGATGTTAACAAAAGTTACTGTCGAATGTTAATACCGAAAAACCAAATGCTCTCTGTCTTAAGAAAGATGAAAAATGTTACAGATGAGAGTTTGCGAAAGGGTATTAAGGTCGAAGTCTTAGACATTGTTAAAGACATTTCACACTTTGTTGCCCTAAAGTACAGTGACAAGGAAAATTATTATCTCGGATCTGGGTGGAGTGCTATGAGGCAACTTCTAGACCTCAAAGCTGGCGACGATTTCATACTGTATTGGGATTACTTAAATTACAAATTCATTATTCTCAATTTTGAGTATAGCTTAATCAGTGATTAATGAATGATGTGATGTACCGTGAATCATGATGGCGTTTAAGGAGATCTCTAATTTCTTATGATCAATAAAACTTAACCAAAGCAGAAAAACCATATTCTCATTATATGTAGCTCTACAACATACAGTACTAGAAAAATATGTTTAGATGAAATCATTTGCAAGTTTTTAAGATCTAAGATGTTAAGATCTAAGATTGAATGTGTAATCTGGCTTTTATGGAAAACTACGATTCGATGGTGAATGATTAATCACTTTTTTTTTTTTTTACAGCGAATGAATCACTTAACAATCCCGTTTTTGGCCACCACGAAAAAAAAAAAATTGTATAATCGGTCGGCCAAGTAGCTATTCCATGGCTAAAATATTGAACACTACTACACTTGTGTTTTCGTATAGACATGTATATGCAAATAGCCACGAAAGTCCAGAGACCATATTTTTCAAAACTATTAATTTGTGTTGTCATTTAAAATTATTATTATGTTAGAAGAAGACCACGAAGTATATGTAACCATCGATCTGAGGCCTCATGCATGCATCATGTGGTCATGCACCTAGCATCCTCTAATCTACTAAATTATGCGAGAGAAACTAATTCTTTCAACTGTAATATCCTATTTAAGAGAGGATTAGATTCGAAAAAGAAAAAAAATTGTGCATCAAATAAGTTTTTGGATAGATTAAACTTGTTTTTGGATTTTGAGCAGAGAGAGCATTCATTTGTTTTGTTTAGCGTGTGAATTTATTGTGTATATGTGTATGGAATGCTTCAATCGAAAACATCGTGATGCCGGATAGCGACTCTATTTAAAATGATTTATGGAAAATTATTAGGTATGGGGATGTGGAGCTTCGACAAGTCATCCGGCGATAATCATGCTCAAGATGCAGATCATGGTAGAAGTTACTTTGACATAAATGATGGACGCCGTTCAATATTGTGCACATGGTAGAAGATACTTTGACAGAAATGATGGGTTCAAAGAAAATTTAATAACAGTATATGAATCCTTAATTTCATTTTTGGTTCAAGATGAACGAATTAAATTTTGTAATAGCATTGACTCATAAATTTTGTAATAGCATTGACTCATAAATAAAAATAATAAAGATATACCGACCACAAGGTCCACATGAGCTATAATTAATAATTTATTCCATGCTACTCCCATCATCAAACTTCTCCACATCTTTCCTTCCGGATGAAATGTCTTCTTGATCAATTAGAGCCTTAGCCGTTAGATATTACAATCTACGATTTTTGAACTCCAACTAATTACTGTCATTGAGATGCTCCCTTTGACTCAAACTCTTCAAAGCTTGTAAGAGTCTTTGAAGTATATAACATATATCTCAACATATTGAAGTTCAGAAAAGTGGCTGTAGTTTAGTGGTAAGAATTCCACGTTGTGGCCGTGGAGACCTGGGCTCGAATCCCAGCAGCCACATTTGTTTTTTTTCCGTTACACATTAGTGAATCAGAATTTGTGTTATCTGAGATTTTATTTTTTATATAGAAAGATTGCGATATGCACTAATACAATATGGTATTTATATAGAGAATATCGTTTATTCCAAAACTGAAATTACATGTCTCTATACGGTTTACAAAACAATATAATATGAAGATCTTTTTGAGGAGACATAGAGATTAACACATCAATACTTTTTGAGAATTTACTTCTCAAATATTACATTGCAACCTTCTCAATTGATAATTTTCTCCTTTGAGTTTATGAAACCAAACATCTCTTAGCAATTGTGACTTTGAGTCCACGTTTCATCATGTGAAGGACTATGGAAGAAGCTGGTTCCAAAACTGAAATTACATGTCTCTATACGGTTTACAAAACAATATAATATGAAGATCTTTTTGAGGAGACATAGAGATTAACACATCAATACTTTTTGAGAATTTACTTCTCAAATATTACATTGCAACCTTCTCAATTGATAATTTTCTCCTTTGAGTTTATGAAACCAAACATCTCTTAGCAATTGTGACTTTGAGTCCACGTTTCATCATGTGAAGGACTATGGAAGAAGCTGGTTCCAAAACTGAAATTACATGTCTCTATACGGTTTACAAAACAATATAATATGAAGATCTTTTTGAGGAGACATAGAGATTAACACATCAATACTTTTTGAGAATTTACTTCTCAAATATTACATTGCAACCTTCTCAATTGATAATTTTCTCCTTTGAGTTTATGAAACCAAACATCTCTTAGCAATTGTGACTTTGAGTCCACGTTTCATGTGAAGGACTATGGAAGAAGCTGGTTCGATCTTGTGCCCTTCAACGACCTTGATGTCATAGTTTTGTATGATCTCAACAGCCACTGTCTTCATCTGCAAGAAAGACAAATTTTTCCCCAAGCAATTTCTTGGGCCAGAGTTAAACACAAAGAACTTGAAAGAAGGTTCATGTTTTAAGCCTCCATTTCTCTCCGAGATCCACCTTTCTGGTTTGAATTCACACGCGTCCTCTCCCCACACAGCTTTCATTCTCCCCAACGCATAGACAGAGAACAAAATCTTCCAATTCGCATCTACTTTGTGTCCACTTGGAAGCACATCTTGCTTTATGGGAGACTTGCGCTCGAAAGGGATTGGAGCGTAGAGCCTTAATGCTTCACACAATGCGCCATGTAAATACACCATCTTGTTTAAAGTGTCTGGATCCAAAATCTTGCCGGATCTTGGTGAATTTGTGTTGATCTCTTGACGTATCTTGGTCAGAGCTTCAGGGTTCTTGGAGAGAAGCCAGAAGAACCAAGTGAGAGTTGTTGCAATGGCGTCTCTTCCGGCAAGCATGAAACTCTTTATGATGTCTTTGAGGAAGTTGTCGTCTTTTGGGTTCAAAAGCTTATACTTTGAAGTATCTAGTTTCATGTAGAAGCTTAATAAATCCTCATCATAAGCTTTTTCTTCAATAGTGGAGTGATGATGAATCCTCTGATTTATTATCTCCTCTCTCTTTGTAGATATATACTTTGCACAAGATCTGTCAAAAGCAGCATTAGCTTTTGTCATCTTCTTCTCTTCTCCGACTCCAATCCATTTTTGCAGCTTCCACAAGAGCATAGGCTTAACATGTCTAACCACAGCCACTTCTTCAGCATCATCCATAGCTTTCGCATACTCGTTCTCCGGCATTTCAATGGAAAGAGAGTTAGAATCGTAACCTGTTACCAGAGTAAGGGTTACATCGAATGCTAACCTCTGGAACACGTCTTGTAAATCGAAAACCGTATTAGCCTCTGCAAAATGATCAAGAACTGGCACAAGCCCGTTCTTGATTTTACTGGCGACGGTCTTCAGTGAGAAGTTTTGAAACCCTTGATGGCTGAGCATGACCAGTGCAGATTTCCTCATTTCCTCCCAGAATTTCGAGTCAGCAGTGAAGATTCCTTCTCCTAGAAAGTCAAAGATCTCTTTGAACTCCGATCCTTTGTCATAATTGGAGAAGTTGGAACTGAAAACATGTTGAACGTTTGCTGGATCTGCAGTGATCAACATGTTCATTCCAGAGAACCATGGGCCTTTGAATACAAAAGTCAAGTTGGAGACTTCGAGAAGGTCTGCGAGATAGCCATTAATCCTGTGGAGCTCGACGAGCACACCAGGAAGCATGCCAAGAACAGGCCAGTTTCTAGGTAAGATTTGATGGTGTTTCTTGTGGATCAAGAAATGGAAGAAGATAAACACAAGGAAAGATATTAAGATTTCAAGTAAGCCTATGTAAGCCATTAGTGGAAAAGGTTTATTTTTCTTGGAAACCACCAAAAGATAGAGAAACAAGAAGCTTAATTTGATCCATATATTTATAATATGGTACAGAAGAAACTTGGAGCACTAGCAAGTGATCATATTTCTTCAAGTCTTTAATTAATATAATATTAATACATTTAATATAGAGTAATATAATTGTGTTAGATTAGAAGAAGATACAAAAATAAAAATAAAAACTTGAACCTATTCATGAGAAGCTAATTTTTCAAGTGAAAAAAGATTTGCATTCTCTATTACAGTATATTTTTTTTTTCTCTATATTTTTAATAAGAGAAACTCATTAAGATATTTTCAGTGGAGATGTTCTCATTACCTACTTATTACTTATTAGGAACCATCAAGTTTAGAGATTTTCTGTATATTTTACTAAAACAAAAGAAAGACAATACACCTCCCAACAAAATTGTAATGAAATTACTAAAAACGTGTTGAAAGTTTGCTGGATCTGCACTGATCAGCATGTTCATTTCAAAGCACCATGTGCCTTATACAAAAGTCAAGTTGGAATCTCGGCGACATAGCCATTAATCTTGTGGAGCAAGACGATCACACCATGAAGTATCCCAAGAACAGGCCATTTTCTAGGTAAGATACGATGGTCTATTTAAGCCATTAGTGGAAAATGTTTGTTTTTCTTGGAAATTACCAAAAGATAGAGAGACAAGAAACTTGATTTGATTATTTGGTGTATATGATTAATATGGTAGACAGAAAGCTTATTACCTACTTATAAGGAACCGTAGAGATTACTAGTTTTCCTGTATATATTTCACACAAAAAAAAATAAACAGAAGAAAAAAATTATCTTTCTTAGACGGCATCGACTACACATTTCTTTGTTTTTTCGTCAGCAACATTTAAATGTGTAGGAGCGCTACCAGTCGGCAGCAGATTATACGCCTCCCAACTAATTTCAGGGATGAGCTAGTGAGACCGAGAATAAATTTAACACAAATTACAACAAATAACCTCAGATAATTCTGAAATTAACTGACACATTTCATAACTTTTCAGGGATACTGTAGAAATAAAAAATAACCTTTATAACCCTACTTTTAACTTTACAGAGATTGGGTGTATGATTCAATTTATAGCCCACTTCATAGATTTTCGTCCACGACCAATCATAATATCTAACCTTGCTAACAAAAAAATTTTCACCTCGCTAACAAACACTACATCATTTTCTAACAAACATCACATTATTTTGTTAATAAAGATTATGTTACCTTGCTAACAAAAAAAATGTAAACAATACGTCATTTGCTAACAAATATCACATTATTTTGATAACAAAGACTATGTTACTTTGCTAACCAAAAAAATGTCACCTCGCTAACAAACACTACATACTTTGCTAATAAACATCACATTATATTGTTAACAAAGACTATGTTACCTTGCTAACAAAAATCATGACACATTTGCTAACAAACATCACATTATTTTGTTAACAAAGATTATGTTACCTTGCTAATAAAAAAAAATGTCATCTCGCTAATAAACACTATATACTTTACTAACAAACATCACATTATATTGTTAACAAAGACTATGTTACTTTGCTAACAAACATCACATTATATTGTTAACAAAGACTAAATTACCTTGCTAACAAAAATATGACACATTTGCTAACAAACATCACATTATTTTGTTAACAAAGAATATGTTACCTTGCTAACAAAAACAAATGTCACCTCGCTAACAAACAATACGTTTTTTGCTAACAAACATCACATTATCTTGATAACAAAGACTATGTTACCTTGATAACCAAAAAAATGTCACCTTGCGAACAAACACTACGTACTTTGCTAACAAACATCACATTATATTGTTAACAAAGACTATGTTACCTTTTTTTCTTTTGTCACAAACTGATTTTATAAATTAAACTTGGGTTACACCTCTCAAAATAGGAAGAGATCCAACATAAGAGTTGACTCTAAAGTTACAATAAAACACAACCAAGCGAAAGATGTAGAAAGAAAACAACAAGATAAATTCAGAATAATCACCATGGATTGATTCTTTCTTAATTTGAGATAGAAAGGGAGGCAGGATTTTCTGAACACAAGATTCTGGTACTAAATTCGTTGCCTGAAGCGAAGATCAAACCACCACCAAAAGAGGTAGACTTGACATCAGTTTTCTTTAGACTCAAGACCACAACAACATGATGAAACACTCCTTGCTCGACTTTAGCCAAAGCCATCGATGCAAAGCTTAACAATACTCGCTCCATAAAGGAGGGGAAGGTTTTCGGTTTTGAAACCAAGAAGAGTTCACCTTGCATAGAGAGGATCAATGCAAATGTAATTCGCTTTCTTCTCATGAAGGACGGTGAAGAAACTCGCTCCCGAATTGAGACACGAATTACCATATAACAGAGCTTTTTTGGTAGAGACTTCTTCAACACAGAGCTAGTTATGGACAGAACATGGACCAAGTCCAAAATTGTACAACGCCGGAACAAGATGTGCAAATTGACGAAAACGGAAATCCAAGATCCCGATGTTCCTTCGCCGACGAGGAGTAGGACATAAAGTTTCAAAAGGCCAAAGCTTGGAGGTGCAGTGGAGGACTGAAGGATGAGGATGAATGGAGATGTGAACGACACTGATTTGAACACGACAATCTTGGGAGAATCACCTTCCCGTGAAAAAGCAGAAGCTCGTCGGGAAAAGGAGGCGGCTAGGGAGAAGAAACCGAAATCATAACCAGCCTTTGCGGCAACCAGACAGAACAACAGCTTATGGGAAGCTAGGCGGATGGAGGATGAAGTGACGCTGGATAAAGAAAAGGGGGGAGTGAGCTTCTGCAAATCGACTCCATCAGAGCATAAATCTAGATTGGCCAGAGAAATAACACTCAGCGGAGAGGTTTTGGGGGATAAAAGGTGGTCCCGTGAGGATGGAGGAAGGGCACGGTGGCTGGCAGATACACGTATGGAGACGTGAGGAAGAGATCAGGTGGCTGAGAATTGACCAGCCTGGCCGGAGTTGGACAATACGAGATGGAGCAAGAGTAGAACAGTGGTCGATCCACCAAAGGACGAAAGCATGACGGTGAAAAAGACGCATCTGGAGGTTCCAGTGGAGGGTTCGGCGAAGCCGTAAAGAGACTCACTCGGAGGTGAGAATATCTCAACGCGCGGACTGGCTGCCTCGGTAGGATGACGAGGAAAAACACGAGCTCCGACCTCAAGAACTCAGGAGATCCCATCGATCTGAATACCGAAGAAATAGAACGGCAGAGAAGCGAACAAAAACGAGCAGATCTCGTCAGCGGAGGAGCCACCGACGAGAAGAGTGACAAAGCCATCGGACGCCAAGTGAAACCCGGGAAAGAGAGGACGGAGCTCCAATCTCAGGAGGAGAAGAAACGCCAGTGAAGACGCTTCATCCTGATATCGGAGCTGCTGGAGATGGCGGTCTTGGTTTGTGTGCCTGGGAGAGTTTAAATTATGGCGAACGTATTTTCTGTATTTTCTGTATTTTGGATATATTTTTATTATGTGAAGTGTGAACAACAGACTATGTTACCTTGCTAACAAAAATCATGACACATTGTTTGCATTTTATTGTTAATAAATTTGTTAGTTTGATTAACATATAATGTTAGCAAGTAATGATTTAAATGTTAGCATGTAACAGATTGAATGTTAGTATGTAATGATTTAAATGTTAACATAGTTTCACTAAATTGATTAACATGTCATGTTAGCAAGTAAGAATGTAAATGTTAACACTTAATGATTTGAATGTTATACCATTTGTTAGTATTTGTTACACATGTAATGTTATACCACTTTACAAATGTTATTCATGTCACGAATGCTTCCTCATTAAATGCTTCTCACATATCTCTCTATGTACATCTCATTCGCTTAAGAAAACAGCTAATATAGGTAAATCTGTCCAGATCATACTGTTTGCTTAACATGAGCCTAATTTTCTGTTATCTACTGCATTTTTTGAATTGTGAGAACATTGGGGTATATCTACTAAATTAACCATAAATTTAAAATATAATATTTTGGTGATTTCAAAAATTATAATAAATTTTAATTCTTACAGCGAATTAATAACAATACAGTAATTTTATTACTCTTCTAATATATGTTATTTCCTCAATTCCTCTATAAAATAATTATATCTACCTTCAAGTTGAAAAAACAAATTATATAATGTAGACATACTATTTTGTTTAAGTGGGGCCATTGCCCATTGGAGACCCATATATATCCATAGACACGTGACGCGTAAGGAGTAAAGGCTAATAGAGTGAGATTTGGCAACCATGACCACTTTTGTAGTTGGCGATATAACTCCAGTCTTTGTCACGGTGTGGTTCAGAGAACCTCATATCGGCGAAACGTCCATGGGATGGAGAATGGGCGGGCGGACCCTGGACCCATGGTTTGGATAATGGGTCACCCGACCTGGGTCAAAACTTAAATGTCATAGTACTAAATATTCGAGTCATAATTGTGTAAATTTTTTTATCCCGTACTCTCATTTGACAAAACCCACTCGTTTGAACAGTACGCTAAATTTTTGTTTAGTCGGTGCTAGACACTAGTCGTCAATATATCATGGTGATTAGATTGTTATGCCTTGGAATTAGTCGGTTTGTTATTATAAGAACATCTGGAAAGGTTTATGCTATAAGAACATTTTGAAAGGTTTATGCTATATCTTATTACAAATACCAAAATTTTTGCAATAGTATTGGATTTTTTTCTAATGGTTCATGCTATATTTTTTTTTTCAACTTATTATTAATTGCTAAAATTACATAATTTCTTCAGATTTTACTAATTAAATATTTTTTTCTTGTAAAAACATCATTAACTATAATATTTTAAATTTTTATTATTATAATATTAAAAAATACATCACACTACATAAAAATTATAGATTTTAATTTAACCATTCTATTTAAATATTTTTCCCATAAATGATCAATTAACACATTTCCAAGTGAAATATGAATATTTTTATCTTTGATTTTTCTAAAACGAGCAAGAAAATTTTGGAACTAATATTATCATCTCTCGCTTTGTCGACTTCTGGAAGTGTAGAGTATTAAATTATCGATCTTTTGTTGTTTAAGCTACTGTTTTATGTTTATAAAATTTCAGTATTTTTAAAAAATAATTTTTAAGTTTATTATGGTTATGCTATTTTACTTTCTATTAAATAAATATTATTTATATTTTCGTAGAGTTATAAGTATTTTAATATATTTAAATAAATCATAATCAAAGTAATTAAACTGTTAAATTAAAACTATTTGTAAATTGAAGGATTACTTTATAAATAAAAAAATTTAATGGCAAAATAGCATATTATATAATTTCATGCCAAATTTAGAAGCAAAAATAGCATGTCATATAGCATTTGCAATATTATTAGAGTAAATATTATAGCAAAATATCATACAGTATATGCCAAATTTAACATAGGATTGGAGATGCTCTATGTAGTATTAACGATTTCTAACCGGTCGTTTACTCCCTCCGTTTCAGAATATAGGATGTTGTAGAATTTTTTCTTATTGCAGAATATAAGATGTTTTATAATTTTTAAAATACTTTTTTATAAACTTTTAGAACCATTAATTAAAAGTAATTGAATTTTTGAAACTCTATTGGTCAATATTTATTAAAAAGTAGTTTGATTAAAAAAATAAATCATTTATTGTTAAATAATAAATATTTCTTAATTTGTATGAAAAGTTTAAAAAATATTGTATTTTGGAACATAGGGAGTATTAGTTTTCATTTACTTTTAATTTGAAGGAGGTGGAAAACGTAAATTTTTGATTATTGTTCATTAATGTGCATTAATGCCATCTGAAGAAGCCCACAATCTCCATCAAGATTAACAAATGAAGAAGATAGAGTAAGAATACGAGTTGGGCTTTTAAGGAATTTTGTCCAAAAAAAAGCTTCACGTCATAAAGTAGAGTAAAACTCTATTCTCTTATTCTAAAATGGAAGTTTAGAAAAAAAGAAGGAAGAATATGCTTTTATCGAAGTCTTGAACATGAAGATCATGGTTAAGATTTAAGGGCGAATTTTCTCCTACATGAAGATCACGTAATAAGTTTTCTCTAGGGTTTTGGATTTATTAGACTTATAGTTGTACAGTTTTTACCATTTCAACCATTTGACCAAACTCATTCACCAGCACTATAACTTGAATTGCCTCAAATATTCGAAAATTCAATCAAAATATGTTGTCATTTAGTTTGAATATTAAAAATGAAACTGTGTAATAGTGGACGACGACAATTGGTTGGTTCTTGTCCTTATATAATGAGTTGACCCCTAAAAATTGTGTGGTCAAGGAGCGTTTATGCCACTTCTAATTGACTCGTATATTTAGATGTTACATTCCACCTACTTTTAAACATTCGTTTTTATTTCTAGATCTCAGTAGTAAATCATGTATGACGTTAGCTTATCAAATTTTCGTGAGAACTCTTATAAATATTGCAAAAATAATATCTTGTTAAATTGCTATTAGTAATAATGTATAAGGGCACACACACTCCTTATAAAGTCAGCCAATCACAATTTTCCAAATTCAGTCAACCGAGTACTTGTTTCTCTAGAACTTTACTTATGAGTTATAATTAGCTCATCATCAGTTGTTATTAATGGGTTTAATGACGAATTCACAGCAATGATAATTTCTAAACAAAAACTTTCACCATATTTTCTCTGTACAAATAATTAAAATTTGTTGAATAATCTTAAAAAAAGTATATATGAACCAAATGAAAAAGTTACATCTAATTTAGTTAGTATATACTTTGATTTCAAAAAGATTAGATTTCACATAATAACAAGAAAACACAGCCTACAAAACTAAAAATATGAGAAGAAATGCATGGTTTTGGTTTTGTCAACCATATTAACCGAGTTATTAATTTCTTCGGGTGCATGTTGACACACCTCTTCTCTCATAGATATGGATTTGCAATTGAAGGCGAATGAGTCAACGTGACTAAGTCAAACATGGGAGACCAATATGTGTATATATAAATGTAGAAAATTTAAATAAGCGAAAAAATGTCTAAAAATAATGTAAATATTCATTTTCTAGCAAGATCCAGAGTGAATAACAAAATTTCACCAAGAATTGGTTAAGCTTTTTTTTTTTTTTAGTGACTAACTCTTTGAATGCTTGCCTTCTAAGTTCTAACTCTTTAATTTTTGTTATGTTTGCACCCAAAAAAAAAAAATAAGAGAAGGAAAACTGTAAATCAGTGGTAATCGCTTTGAAGTTTCGTAATTTTGTGTGTGTGTGATAGTTATACTTGCAAGACTATGCATTTTCAGTTTTCAAATGTATGATGTACAATTCCCATTTGGTTTTCAGTTTGTAAGAGCCACAATTTTAAAGATTATAGTTCTTGAGCCCAAAAATTATACAGAATAAAGAATCAATAGAGAGAGTTAATCTAATTCAACCATATAGTTAGTTCCTCGATGAGGTTTAGAAACTTTAACTTAAAAAGTAGCCAAATCTTTTCCAACTTGTAAATTTCTAGCGCAAGATCAAATACATACGAGGAATATGCTATAAAGTGGGTCCCATAAAAAGTAGGGTTTCCACGAGACAATCACGAGCGTCGTTGATCAGTCCGCGGTGCCTTCACCACTCCGCCTACCAACGACAAAACCCGTATTAATATTACAATTTTTTTTACTTAAAAATTAATTATTTCGGCACCACGGCAATCGGCAAACGGGAAATGACGCAAGCTGGGTGACGTCATCTCTGTAACGTCATTCGCCTCCGTCCTTATTAAAAAGAGAGGCTATGAAGTAACTAGCAAGTAAGATACACTTAAAATCTCAACATGCAATAAGATATTTTTTTACGAACAAAGCATGCAATAAGATATTGATAATTAATGTAGCAACTATGAACTATTACGCCTCGATATTGGTTGCTTGAATTTTGAATTATAAATTCAAATTATTGGTAACAAAAGGTGCGCGTCCTCCAACTATATAGAAAAGTCGCACTTTACATGTTCACAAGCTTTTTAATCGGCATATACTATCATTTTAGTTAAAAAGTTGATATAATTAACCCACTGGCTAAAAAGAGGAAAAGTATATATCAGATGGTAACAATTTACTTAATAGTATTCTCTTAAATGTGATAGGTGTTTTTGATTATATACTAATTTGGCCACGCATGCAAAGGTTTGTTTTGACCATAATTAATTAGAAATTTCAACTACTTGCCCTATAAGGCTATTAGTATTACAATTTAAAATAAATAACAATGGAACTGCTTGTCCTGTAAGTTTCAAATCCCTAAAAGATAAAATCTGAGCTAAACGATAATTTTTAGAAACTTTAAAATATTAATATATAGTTGTCATGGGGTGATGATAATTAACAAAACGGTTGTCACTATTTTGGTTAGGCCAAAGTTCGAAAGACTCACGAGACGTGGTCCCTAGATGATTTTCATTTGCAGCATACAAGTTGCCATTTCATTTATAATCCATGATAGTTTTGACTCCGGTCCACAAAACATGGTTATAAACAAATTGTCAACTGCGAAATTTAAATAATCTTTATATCAATCAATATTCATGATGCCTTAATTATTTGATTTGATTGGAAACTCTATTGGTTTTTTTTTTTTAAATCACTTTCAACATTTCATGATTAATCAATTACAGTACGATTTTTGTTTGTGTCACGACATGATATTTCAATGATCCAGAAATGTTGTATAAATATATTTATTTTTAAAAAAAACAGTTAAAAGCACAAGATCATTAATCTTGTTAGTCATGTTTTTGGTGAGATTTTGGACCTATCACCATCTATTGGTTCTTTTACTAGCTAAATCCACTTAAGGTCTAGCTTTTATTAATATATGTATTTTTACTCGAGGATTCTAATGGACAACACTTCAAAAATAATTTATTTAAAACCTTTAAGATGAGAAAAAGTAAACTTCCCCACTTTTATGGGTACTTTATTTTTTTAACCCAAAACAAAAGATAATTATAAAGAAAAATCACTTGTCGTTATGGCAATTCCATTCAAGAAGCTTCGTTGAATCTACGCATGAAAGTAGTCATGAAAGTTATTTTATCACTTATTTAAATTCAAATAGACTTTAACAATATTTTTATTTTTATTTTATTTTGTTTCTGAAGATTTTGTTGTATATATAAACAGTATATTTGCTTAACAAAGATCTCTCCTCCTCTACGCTCAACTGCCGGCAACACTAAAAAACTTCTTGAACAAAGAAAATGAACTACCCTTCAAACCCTAACCCTAATTTCACAGATTTCACTGAAATTTTCGAACTCGATGATCTTGTTAATCTTGAAGACGCTTTTCAGATGATCATGGAAGAAATCAGCCTCGAAGATCATTCACCCGCTTTGAGTTGGACTTCATCTGAGAAATTAGTGGCCGCAGAAGTCACAAGCCCGCTTCAAACAAGCCTGGCTACTTCACCTATGAGCCTTGAGATGTAAGTCAACTTTATATCTTGCATCTTAGGTTGTTGTTTATAAGTGTGGCTGTAAGTTTGTAACAGTGATATAATTTCAAAACTATGATGATCTTTATATAGAGGGGACAAAGATGGGATCAAGAAGAGGACGAGACGCAAAGAAGATCCGATCATTCACGTATTCAAAACAAAATCGGCGGACCATTCATTAGACGACGGTTTTAAATGGAGAAAATACGGCAAGAAACCGATAAGGGGTAGTCCATACCCGAGGTAAATCGTTGATTATAACTTCGTATAGAACGTTTAAAAGTTTATATTTAAAATTTATTACACGAATTGGATGATAGTAGTTACATATGTAATTATGTATAGTCTGTTGGTTTGAGAAATGATATATGAATGTGTCCACTTGATGAATTAAGAAAGAATGCGTTTCTTAAAGCGTAGGTTAGATAAGTGTCAAATGGACAACTTGAGACAACTATTCTACTTCTGGCTGTCGAGTTTTACAAGTTAATGACTCCTCTTTTTGCATTAGGTAGTCGGTTAGTTAAGAACCCACAAAACCTTGTTCATCAGTTTAGTAAGAAATAAGATGAAACCAAAGTATAGTAGTTTTCATTTTGTCACACAATTTATTCATGCAGAAATTAAACAATTCACAGCTTCACTTTTTGAAATCAATATGATTTTCGAGTTTCAACCTAGCTATATAAAATCCTACTACATGAAAATGAGTTTTTTTCGATAAACGCTATATTTAGTTAAAAGGAGTACACCCGTTTCTGAGTTTCGAATAATAAGTTATATATGAATTTGTATATTAAAAACCTTCACTAATATACTTTACATGCGTAGGTACTGTATAATATAAAATATGGTTGGTGTTCCCTCTTCATAGGAGATGTTTCTTCTACAAATGCATGTTTCCTATATGTTATGTTTATATGTGTATAACCCAACATGCAGATATATACATACTATCACCAACGTTTTATGTTATATATCTCGGTGTTTGTTAATGCTACTTATATATATATCCATGTGGACCATGTGATCCTGAATACACAATTAGTGTAAGGCATATATATAATCATATATTTATAATTAATTAACCTCTATTGGATATAAACTAATTAAAAGAATCAACTTGGATTTGTTAACTAAAAAAACGTTTGTTTATGCTTATATGCTCCATATATATGTCCACTTCTAACAAGTTGTGATATAAGCTTATAACAATTAACACTTGAGATTATCATTCTTGAGTTCTTAATTTGCTGTATGTTACCTTTGTTTTCAAGTGGACTTATATACGACGATATTGTTATCGTTATGTTTACACTGAATCAATTATTATTGGACCACACATATTATAATCAAACCATTACATTTCAATTCTTATAGAATCTTATAGAGTTTTACTAAGTGATTTTCATTAATTATTTGGAACAGGCATTACCACAAGTGTTCGAACCCAGATTGCGTCGTAAAGAAGAAGATCGAGAAAGATACTAACAATCCGGAATATGTGTTGACAACCTATGAAGGGATTCATAACCACGCAAGCCCTTCTGTGGTTTATTGTGATTCAGACGACTTTGATCTTACCTCACTCAACACTTGGTCTTTTCAGACACATACTTATAGTTTCTCACATTCAGCTCCATGACCAAACTTACAATTTGTGTGTATAGGTACAAGTTTGTGTATATATGTGTCTATATTCTATATAAATTTATCATCGATCATCATGTTCACGCATCACATGTGTCCACATATACCTTGTTAGGGTCGGTTTTGTAATGTACCGAATTGGTGGAGGTGTAAATATCTTGTATGTGAGGTATGATAGTAATTTTGTATATATCAACTAATTTAAACTGTACATGAGACAATTTTAGTTCAGTTTACAAATATCTTGATATCTTTATTTTAAGTGGTATGAAGTAATGATTTGAGGGTTGAAGCAAAGCAATTGTAGCTTGAGACACACAAGGAAAAAAAACATTTGCCTAAATAATGCATTTGGATGTTGCATTTAGACACGCAAACGAATTAAGGCAGAGACAAAGTGGGCCTCTCATATTTATAAAACTTCATTACTGTTCTGTCTTGTACTATATTATATAATTGAGAGGCTGCTACATGTTCTGTCATGTCAACGACCAACGAAGAGATGAGAAGTTGTGAAGGCAAGCACGATCTAGTCGACACCTTATCATCACATTAAATGGTAAAAATGACATCTCCGATTCTCAATTATATCACACTTTCATTTGTTAATCATGAATCTGATCCTACTGCGTCAGTCTTTGTTAGTCATGAAAATAAAAATTACAAAACTGATCCTATCAAAATTTTGCTCAACGACTAACCATAACGAGGGTGGCAAAAAGTAGCATATTGTTGGCAAAAACTAAGTATATTTACCGATTCAGTATACTCACACACGTATTGTCAAATAGCGAAATGTTTACAACTTTGAACACGTATCCATTGACTTCTAATTCATTGCAGAAGAAATTCATATCCTAAAATTAATTGTTTTGCCGATCATGAACTAATTAATGAATTGGCGGCCAAATATAGATAGTTTATTGAAAATTGGTCAGAAAAAAAAAAAGACAACTCAATTCTCCTGTAAATTAAATGATTAATGTATTTTTGTCGTCTACTACCTGTACACTAAATGATTTAAAAAGCGAAATCTATATTTCTTTAACTGAAAAAAGGACTTGTTTTTTTAGATTCGGATTCTTCGTATTCGCTGGCCTAACTATTTGCTTTTAGTTGGCAAGGGATTCACATGGCTTCTCTTCACATCAAACCAATATCACACGTGATCAAGGACCCTTTTTCTGTTTTCTTTTCTCTATTTTTCCAGAAGACAGAAGAAGAAAAGATCATCAAGACGACCGATCTCAGAGACTTTTCAGTTTTTGTCTCTGTCCAAAAAACAAGAAAGAAACTTTTCCAGGAGAAGAAAAAAAAGAAGAGAATCTCTAAAACTAAAATTAAAAATAAAAAAAGAAGAAGAATCTCATAGATCCTTGAGCTTCTCGACAATGGAGTCTTTGAAGAACAGAACATTGCTTAAGGTCATTGTGCTCGGAGATAGTGGGTAAATTTTCTTAGAACTTTTTTTCAAGATTATCGAGACTTCTCTCTCTATAATATGATACAAATGGAAAGTTTTTTTTTTTGCTGTTCTTCTTATATCACAATAAAATAAAATTTTAAGAGAAATAAGCCTTGTCTTTCTGAATCTTAATTTGTTTATGCAGTGTCGGCAAAACCTCATTGATGAACCAGTATCCTCTTAAAATCTTAATTACCTATTAACTGGTCTAATTTATGTTGAATACTTGGTTTGTTGTATGCGCAAGCTCTAAAATTTAGATCTATGTTTCTGCGGTCTTGCAAGAAACCTTAACTTGTGACTTAAGATACGTGTACAAGAAATTTAACCGACAGTATAAGGCCACGATTGGAGCAGATTTCGTCACCAAGGAGCTTCATATTGAAGAAAAACCTGTCACGTTACAAGTAAATTTATAAATTATCCCTTGTTTCACAAGTTAAACATTTTTCAACGCAGAAAATGTTACAAAACTCTCTTTTTTAGATATGGGATACTGCAGGACAAGAGAGATTTCACAGTCTAGGAGCCGCATTCTACAGAGGTGCTGACTGTTGCGTTCTTGTCTATGACGTGAACAATAACAAGTCCTTCGAAACTCTCAATACTTGGCACACGGAGTTCCTCAAACAGGTTTTTGCCCTAATCATTCCTTTTCTTGCGAGAGAAGTTACAGTTACCTAATTGCATTTAACTGATCGATTCGATTTCGTTAACTGATGTCCTTCAGGCAAATCCTATGGATCCTGAGACATTTCCCTTTGTTTTGATTGGGAACAAAACCGATGTAGATGGCGGAAACAGCCGAGCTGTAAGACGCTATTCTTTATGATTAATCTCCTCTTTAGACCTATCAAAAGCCCTAAGCTCCGCAATTTCACTTATTCAGGTTGCGGATAAGAAGGCCATCGAATGGTGTAACTCAAAGGGAAACATACCATACCATGAAACCTCTGCAAAGGAGGATATCAATGTGGATGAAGCTTTTTTGGGTGTTGCACACACAGCTCTCTCCAATGAACGTAAACAAGACAACACGTGAGTTTCTACATTGAATTTTTGATTTATAGGCAGATTTAACTCTTAATAGGTTTTTGTCTAAGGCTTCATGTTTGACTTTTGTTTTCTTTGAATTTGCAGATATTTCAGAGACATGTCAGTATCTGTTACAGATATTCTTGGGGAGCAACCAAGAGGTTGTGCTTGCTGATTCATATTTCAAATATCTGATCAATAATATGGATTTCCAGCTCTTTTGTTTTCAATCTTTTTTTTTCTCTCTTTCTAATTATATATCTTTCTATCAATTATAGAGCTTTATTAACGAAAACTGATGTATGCAACGATCTGAGTGTTTTGATTCATGTATAGCATTTTATTTTATTTTATTTTATTTATGATAAACTTTTTGTTGATACATTCATGCAATCAATATCACTTAGTATTTTGCGACCTTTTAGTGTTCCATTAGTATTTTTTAAAAGCCCAACGTTTATATTTAATTGGTACTTACAAAAGAAAACACATTTTGGTTGTTGTTAATGTTGCGTTCTTTTCTTTTTCTTTTTTAAAAGCCCAACGTTTATATTTGGTACTTATTAAAAAAAAAGGTTTGGTGTTGTTTGGTAGCATCAAATACTCTGTGTGTGTGTGTTTTTTTTTTTTTTTTTTTTTTTTTTTTTTTTGGTAAAAGGTATGAGCTCATATGAAATGTACCTCTTCATAAATCCTCACTATTTCCGCGACCAACCGCTGTCATTGTACATTCGTAGTAGGTTTAATTGGTTTTCTTTCACGGGATTTTTAAGAAAATGTACTTCACTCACCGCATTTAAAATTTTCATTTCACCAAAAAAGGTCTTTAAAGACAAGTCAAACCACCAAATTAGTTTTCAAATACAAAAGAGGAGTTGAACTATTTATAGCAAGAGAGTCAACATAAAAGGGAACATTCTCGCTCCTGGTGATATACTGATGGAGAATATCTCATATGTTTCAACCTTGTTCACGGCTGAAATGTCTTCATAAAAAATGTTGGTTGTAGTGGACCTAGCAGATTTGGCAGTAGTGGAAGCAGGTTCTTTAGTTGATGAAACCTGTCATTGCGTATCATTTTCATTTTGGACAAAAAATGAAAGAGGCACATGTTTTGAAATGGCAGTCATATGATCATTGTTATGATAAGCATTCACCGTATCACTGATGTTGCTAACTTGCTGTAAGACATCGACGAGGTTTTATCCGCTACCAAAAGACATGCCTTCACGCTTCACAGCCACCAAATCTTCTTAAACTTAAAATCTCAACGTAGCATGTGCTTAATTTTATTTAAAAAAAATATCTTTCACCAATTTTTTTAGAAACTTTCAATTCATTGTTGTTAAAGAGATATAATTTGAATGTTCTGATCAACGTATACATTTTCAAACATTCATTTGTAGAATTTTCGTGAAGAGATTCAGTTTATTTTATTTTTCTTAAAGAAAATCAGGCTTATCCAAAAAAATTATCATATAAATCTATTAAAATATTGGTTTTCTTTTATTTTCTAATTACTTTAGTCATGTTTTGTCATATAAATCTATTAAAATTAAAATAACAAAACAAAAACAAATTGCAGGCGTTGGAGAAAAAAAAAAAACATTACCATCTTAGATATTCGGATCAATCTCAGCCGTTGATCACTAATCTACGCTGTACAATAAAGCAGGAGGACTCTGTAAAATGATGCTAGTTTACTTCTGCTCCGTCGCTCAGATAGGGATCTCAGAGAGCGCAGAACAAACCCTAATTTCGACAAGTCCACAGAGATTCGATTAGAAAATGGCGTACGCTTCTCGTTTCCTCGCCAGATCTAAGCAGGTACACTCTCTCCGCCCGATTCTTCCGATTCATTAGAATCCTCTGTCTTCACGATTGTTTCGATTCTCTTCGTCGGTTTGATTCCTTGACCTTCACCGATTTCTGGGTTTTACGTCTCTCGATGCGATGATTAGAGTGGGATGATTGATTTGATGATATCTATCATCGAATCACATCATAGTGTGAGCCATTTTAATGTTGTCGTCGTATCATATAGGATACCGAATTTCTGTTATCTTCTATACAATCTCAATCGGAGATTTGGTTGAAAGTCCACTGATATGGATTAAGATATCGATTGGCTTTTCGTGGGTTATTTCATTTGCTTCTATTTGTTGATTGCTAATAGTAATACAGTTCGAAATGAAGATATATGATTGTTTGCCAAAATCATTTCTCTTCAAAACTTGTGAAAGACCATAAGTTTCTGATTTCATTGACTATCTTACCTTACTGTCATTATGCAGCTACAGGGAAGTCTGGTCATTTCGCAACAGCACCATGCTATTCCAGTCCGCGCCTTTGCAAAAGAAGCTGCTGCTCGTCCAACATTTAAAGGAGATGGTTAGTGAACAAACTGACATTTTTTATTTGTAATTTTGTATCGCTCCTGCTCAGAGCAAAGAAACTACCTTTTTTCATGTTTTTGTATGCTTTTGACTTTTGATTTTATCATGGTGTCTAGTTGAGAAAATGTCTTCACTTTCTCGATTTGAAATTTGTAGAGAATTGATCATGTTCTTAAAGAAGAGTACTTTATTGGTCAATGCAATATAATCTTGAGAAACCCGGGCAAGTTGTCTTGTGAAGAAGTTGAATTATCTATTTACTTCGTCTGGGATTCACTGTGTTATTGAATTATGTGGTGTGATTATAAGAGTGAACTGAGAGCACTGCCGTTTACTGTTATTGACTAAAGTTTTTCACTTCTTTGACAGAGATGTTGAAGGGTGTCTTTACGGAGATCAAGAACAAATTTCAGGCTGCAGTTGATATTCTCCGCAAGGAAAAGATCACCCTTGATCCAGAGGACCCAGCCGCTGTAAAACACTATGCAAATGTAATGAAGACTATCAGGCAAAAGTAAGCCTCTTGTTACCCTTCTCTACATGTTTGCTGTTTTGCTCGGTTGTATGTTGCTGTCTCTGTCCTTGTTTGCTAGGATCTCTTGGTTTGAATCTAATTTCTCAAATGTGCCAGGGTTAATAAGTACCGTGTTAATCTGTTTGCTTGCTTTGTGTTTTCCTGGTATGCAGGGCAAACATGTTCTCCGAATCTGAACGCATCAAGTATGATATCGAGAACGAGACTAAAGAGATCCCAGATGCTCGTGCATATTTGTTGAAGCTCAAGGACATCCGCACCAGGCAAGTGTCAGACTTTGACTTAGTTTCTGTCATTCTTTTTGGATAGTTTGACTCACCATTTAAGTTGCTCTTCTTATGTTAATCAATTACATGCTTGACACCAGAAGTAATTGATAATTGCATTATCTTATCTATATTTTTAGAATTGTTGAAAGCTGTCGTGAATTAATCTTGTGCGTGTGATATATCTTGCAGGAGGGGGCTTACTGATGAGCTTGGTGCTGAGGCCATGATGTTTGAGGCTTTGGAGAAAGTTGAAAAGGATTTAAAGAAGCCTCTCCTGAGAAGCGACAAGAAAGGAATGGATCTTTTGGTTGCAGAATTCGAAAAAGGCAACAAAAAGTGCGTCATATTACTACACTCATCAACCAACCATTTCTAATAATTCTCATTGCTAATGAAATAACATGTTTGCATCTCATTAAATCTGAACAGGCTCGGGATTAGGAAAGAAGACCTTCCTAAATACGAGGAGAAGTTGGAGCTCAGCATTGCCAAAGCACAGTTGGATGAGCTGAAGAGTGATGCTGTTGAAGCAATGGAATCTCAGAAAAAGAAGTAAGTTTTGCTCTCTTTTCTTTTTTGTGTTCTCATCATCAATCTTTAATCTTTGATCTTCTTCATAGTTGTTATAACACGATGTGACCTGTTATTTCTCAGGGAGGAATTCAAGGATGAGGCAATGCCTGATGTGAAGTCGTTGGACATCCGTAACTTCATCTAAGGTTTGATGATTCTCGGAAACATTTGATTTGTTGTAAGAAAAAGGCAGAGGAAAGATCTCTCTCATGTCATTTGTCTTTGAAAGAGAAGATCGTTTCCCTTTTGATGTTTTTGGTTTACCGATTAATAAGGTCTCACCATGGATTGGAAAATTACCAAATGAGGTCTAACTCTCTTTGTGGTTATTACGCTTGAGATTTATAATGGTGATAAATGGAATCTGAGATACGTTTTTAAATAGAAAAGTTGATGTTTAAACCGAACTTATAATGTTCTGTCTTTATTCTGAATGATACCAAACCAAATCGACCAAAAATTTATTTTGGGTTTTATCTCATAAAATGTAAAATACAACCGAAACCTAACCGAAATTGCATTGGAGTCTTGTAGATGCAGTAAATTTTGTTTAGAGAGACATACGGCTACATGATAACCATTGGTTTAAATCGGTTCTTAGATTTGCTTCAATTGCAGTGTATAATTTTCCTGAACCAAGATTGGAGTTTTCTACTACTTTCTATTTGAAGAGTGAGAAAAAAGTAAAGCTGTTGGACCAATCAAATCTCAACACGTGGTTTACTTGTGAACAATTAATCAAAGAGATCACACCGTTACTGTATCTTCGCCAATCGCCATGGCGAAATCTCTGAAAGCACCTTCTCTTCCCGGAACGAGGGCTTCTTCTCCCTTTCTCAACCGGTTCGTCACTCGTCGAGCGGCTTTCTCTCCTGTTAAATTCTATCAGAAGCTTCGTCCTTTCAGAGATGACACATCGTTTACTGGACGCAGAGCTGGTTTCCGCGCGCGAACCATTGTTCGATCGGTTTTGGAGACGGCGAAGAGTACGAAGATAGAGAAGCCTAAGCCTCCGGTGAGACTGGTAGCTCTCGTCGGGAAAGAAGCAATAAGCCCACTCAAATCCACCTCGTGGGAGGAGGTTATGCTCCACACTGTAAGCAAATTTATCTTCTCTCAGTAACAATTTTTGTGAACATTTAGGTTTCTGTATATAAAATCCTATGCAAAATTCGATTTTTTTTTGTTTTGTTTTGAAAAACAGTCAAGAAGATTGAAATGGGTTGATGAAGGATATGAATTACTCGTCTTTGATGATGAAATTCTGCAGTCAAGTGATCAGAGAGCTGAGAATCTGAAACAGGAACTGGATCAGACTGATATCTTGGTTGTAGTTGCTGTTAACAACTCAGAATCTGTGAAATGGATTCAGAGAAACAGCAAAACTATCAAGAACATAATTTGCTTTGAGTCTTCTCCAGATTTGACGAACAGGCTTGGAGGGACTGATTTCGGAAGCTCTAACAAAGACAGAGAAGCAACAGAGGTTGTCAAGACAGTGGGAGATGCTTGGGAGCGTCGTAACTCTGATGATATTAGATTCTGTTTGCTTGTGATCATCAACGCTTACATAAGACCAGTTCCTGTTTTGCAGAACTTGAGGTCGAAAGGGTTCTCTACACTTGGTTGTATGGTGAAAAACTGTGGACCTCAGATTCTGAACTGTCTCTTGGATCCGAATTGTCGAAAAGCTCTTCAGTGTTTAAACCAATGCAGTCCTGTGGACCAAGTGTGTAGCTACAGATGCATTGCTTCTTATGAGAGTCCATATTTTGAAGCGTTCTCTCTTTGTGTACTTCAGAAACACAATTGTCTCGAATTAGATGCAAAGATCCCTGAGAAGCCTTATGTGCCTCCCATGAAGAGTTTCCGAGGGAAGGAGTTATGTCATGAGACAGCGGAGGATTTGTTTGTTGGTTGGTTAGGGGACTTGGATTGGAGCTGGCGTGTCGTGGCTGGACAAAACCCGGCTTATGACCAGTTTCCATGTCAGTACCAGCTGTTCTACAGAGGGAAAGGGAAGTCGTCGTTTTGGTATGAGCCTGTGTTTCAGGTGAGGACGCTTGAAGAGAAGCTGGTGTGGAGAAGGAGAAGATACTCGGTTAAGAGAGGGAAGGTCCCTGCAACGTTCCGGTTCAGTGTATTGGACAATGGGGTGGTGTCGAATGAGTTTTGGACTATTGTGGATGTGTGTGATGATCTGAGTTGGGGTTTGTTTCATTACAATGGAGCGGCTCGTGTTGCGGGACAGTCTTACACGGGGGCTGTGCTCGTGACACCGGATGGTTCGTACCCGGAAGAGAAGGAAAAGGAGAGATTGCATTCTGCGTTGGACAAGTGTGGCATTAAGGAGTGGGAGCTCTTTGCTGTTGATAACTGTTCTTGTGAGAACCCGCCATTGGGGATTCCACAAGGTTCTAGACTACATTCAAGAATCAGCATCATAGAGGAACCAGACAGCGGATAGAGATGTAAGAAAGAATCCATTAACAAAGTTTGTGTAGTAGTTCATTCAACATGTAAATGATTTGGGCATCTTATGGAAACCAAATTGTATTGATACAGATATCAAACGAATTCACCACATCACTTTGAGAAATATCAAAGAAATCCAGCAAAATAACAAATTGCAAACACAAATCACCAAACAGATCCTGATCATGATACTAAGAAATTGAGAAAATCATCGTAGAAGTAGTTAGTTTCAGAGTGAGAGGCAGAACCAACCTAAGACTCATAATTGTCATCACTCTCCGAGTCTTGATCTTTGAAGAGGTCCAAGAAATCCCTCTCAAGATACATAAGATAGATGTCTATAATCTGTTCTTCTTCTGTTAACAATTCATCGTCTTTATACTGTATGACACAGAAGAAACAAGATGCTGAGATCATAATTAAAAATGAAAGACGAAATGGGATGATCAATTAGAATATCTTTACCTTACTCATAAAACAATACAAGTGGAAGAAGGCCTCGCAGTGATTGCAGGTGTATATCGTCGTTTCTGAGCACAGACGTTTACAGAGAGAACAAATTTGCCCTTGATAAGTATACTTTTGCACGACAGTATGCTGATGCCGTCGATTTTTTACACTTTTTGGTAACCCAAGGCAGTGTGCATGAGCGCTAAAGTTACAATCATCAATACATCCGTAGAAAAAATCTTCACAGGGTCTACCACAAACGCTGCAAGATTGAGTCGAGGGAGAGTGCAAAGCATTGATCCCAAAATAGTAGAAGTTGTGACTGTGAGTCATGATCTCTCCGAATACACCACTCGTCGCTTGGATGCATTTCAGATGGAAAAGGAGGTCGAGGCAAGTGTTACAACAATAGGCACAGTTTATAATACTCGATAGGCAAATTCGGCATGTAAATCCGCCTGTCCTAATAATACTGAGATTGTGATCAGAATGAAGTGGATGACGCACTACCAACTCTTGCGGAAGTATAAGACACCGAGGATGATACATCTCCTCACACGTCATACATGACAGAGCTTTCCCGAAAAGGGTCTCATCACAAATAGTGCAACTAATGGGATATGAACTCGAGATAATAACTTGCACCATGCGGTGTTTACCGCTCATGCAACGTTCGCCCACGGTTCCGACGAGTTTCTGCCCAAGAACCATTAGCGAGAGTTTGCCCTTGAGGGCGCAGTTGACGTCGATGATATAATCGCATATACGACAAAAGAGATTGAACCCTCCTATAACCTTTCTGCAGATTTCACACCTCATCTCATCTCGTGCAGGGGGATCCGGCAGTAGTGTCAAACTGTGAGGGTGGTTCAAATGAAGTCGACGTGTTGATGGCTTGGCGAGCTCTGCACAAAAACCGTGTGTTTGGAAGTTACATTTTCTACATTTATACATGCTACCAAGTATGTTCTCCTCACACATGCCGCAACGTGCACCTGGACTCATGCTAGACGGTCTCATCACGTGAATATGCACAAGACCCCTAACCTGCGACATATATAGTTTGAGGGGAGGTCAGCCTAAAAGAAGGATTGGGTAAAATATATTCTATATTAATTCTACGTACCTTGGAGTAGAGTTTGTTTTCCAATTCCTCGGTGTCAAGGATTTCTCCACATGTTGGTTTGCTGATGCTTTGGTCACAAGAGTAAAGATCTTTCAAGTATAATGGCCAAGGCGCTTCCTGCTGATTATAAATAAGAATAGTTCATAATCACTAAAGTTAACATAATGTAAAGAAAATAATCAATTTAAGTGACATATATACCTTGTGTAGAATGCATTCAATGTGGGCAAGAAAACCACATTCTTCGCATGAATAAGTATGATGTCCAGCGTGTACTATTGTCTCGCAAATATCACAATACTCCAAGGAATCGTTCCCGGCTATAAATATTGTACACACCAGTGGATGGATGTGACAAGATTTCTTGAGCACAGACAAAGGTATCTCAAGACACTCAAAATGAAACTTCAAATTACATTCCACACAGTGATAGTACGAGTCCAGGGATATGACGTCCGTTCTCGTGCATAGTTGGCAAATATTGCTCGTTCCAAACACTTTGCTAGCATTTGACGCTACGTAGAACAACACATGCTGATGAGACTTGTGCATCAGACCTCGCAACAAAGAATCCGCACACCCAAGGTGAAGTTCAAAATTGCATTCTATGCAGGCAAACGGAACACCAAATGTATCATCTCCACACGCGTTACACTCTCTTCCCTTGCCAATAATTAGGGTGTAATCAAAGCGTCTGAGAGGATGTGCCGGATGCACGGGGTGTTGAATCTCCGTGGGAAGTTGAAGACAACGCTCATGAAGAAACGAGTAACAGTAAACGCAACCATAACATATGGAGGAGGGAGAAAGAGGAAACTCACATAGAAGGCAAGATCCTTGGGCATCTTGACCAGGTCTACACCTTCTTAGCAAATGGCGATGGCTATAGTGGAGCATTTCTTTGGCATCCCAACCCCTGAATATGTTCTCCATGACCGCACAACCTAAATCAAGGTAGATCTCACACTCTTTACACTCGTAGAACGACCCTGAAGACATGTTTCCACATCCTGAGCATATGATGTATCCAGGTTTCTGATCGTACTCGCGGCGGCAAAACTCCAGAAGATGCTCCGGGTGGTAATCATGCGACACTTTCTGTGGTAGCTTGGAGCAATCTTCACAGATATCGAAATTACAAGGTTTACAAGTAAGCTCCACAGGTTCATCTTTGTAGCAAATGCTGCAGATTCCGTCAGCAACGATCTCCGGTGAAGTCAACGCACATTCATGGAAGAAATTCTCGACTTTTTCCATCGCAGTGGGAGCACAAAAGTCAACCAAGAGAAGAAAAAAAAAATGCAAGATTAGATCCAGTGTTAGTTGTGGAGTTGAAGAATATTAAAAACAACAACGCCTGGTTTACACCTTCGAAAAAACCAACAACGCCCGGTTTACACTTTTGTGGTATGTTCAACGCAAAGCTCTTTTTGGGTTTGGTTTGGGCTCAACTTCCCATTGGTAAACCATGTTTCTGTTAAAACATACCCAGACAAACAAACATACCCAAAATTATTGGTTTTATGCTCTTGTATCATTTTAGAAACTATTGCTTCTAATTCTTGTACAAGACATATTAATGTGATAAAAGAAAAGTCAAATAGAATTAGAAGAGATTAGAAGACAGATTATAAACTCTGGAAAATTTTTTACCAAAAAAAACTCTAAAATTTTTATCTTTATCATTTACCCAAAACTAACACTTATACCGTAACTTACATGAATAAACATAACTGTTCATAACGATATTTAACTTTCATGATCAGTAACTACACATATCTTCATTTTAAACGCTAACTTATATATTAACTAGATTAATCCCCGCATATATGAGGGCTAACTAAATTAATATTTTACTCCTTATGGAAAATACACTATATAAAAAAAAATTATTACTCATGAAAACTTAATAAAATAAAATTGAGAACCCCTGATATGAAATCACTTGCGGAAATACAGTAACAATTATTATTTTTTTATTATCTTATTATTTATATTAATTACCTGTTTTTGTTTTGTTTGGAATGTGGGATTTGAGATTTAAAATGATTTGAGGTGATCTAATTTTTAGATGATTTATGGTGATTTTAGAGAAGCTGTTATAATTTTAATGAAATCACTCTAAAATCTTACGTAAAACTATGAGATTTGGATTATCATGTTTTTAACATGTAAATACCACCAAATAATCTCTAAAATCATTTGAAATCACCTAAAACTTATCATTTAAAATATTTTCAATAACATCTGAAAGATATATTTTAAAATCACAAATTCAATAACACTGAATTTTAAAGAGTTTTTTAAATTCACATTTGATTAACAGAGGATTTGTGAATCTCTTACAATAAAGTTCAATACAGCACAAATATGCAAGATTTATAATGTTAGAAAAACCAGAGGCGGCTTTCAAGTAAGGAGACTCACTAAATCTCGCTCACCGGAAACATGATAGAAAAACAGAGGTCATAAAAAAAGTTACAGTACTGAATCATAAGCTGTTAGGTCTTAGGAGGAAGACCCTAATTAAGACTTACATACTGTCTTTGAGCAGAAAGTCGAAAAGATGTCGCTCAAGGTGCATAAGATATATGTCTTGAAGCTGGTCTTCTTCTGTTCCTGCCTCCCGCTCCTGAATGAAATGGAAAAGTAAAAAAAAATGTTAATATTGATCATAAATCGAGAAAGCATGAGTTTCTTGCTACAAGATGAGTTGATTAAGTCTTTACACTGGGGATAAAGCATTTGAGATGAAATACGCAATGTGGTATGCAGAAATTGCAGTGGTATGCCACATCGGAGCAATCTGATCCACAAAGATAGCAGTAATAGATAGAAGTCGTTTTTTTTAGCATGAGGGTATGTTGATGCCGTTGGTTTTTCACATTGGCTGGAAATCCAATGCACTCCACATGAGCATTGAAGTTACAATCAATACATCCGTAGAAGGATGCACCACATGATCTTCCACAAACACTGCAGACACGTGAACCCTCAATCCAAAAGCTACAGAGGGTATGATTGTGAGACCTGATTGTTCCTGATACATTGGCTGCTTTGATGCATTCAATATGGAAACTTATTTCACAAATATCGGGACAACGATACCCGTATTTTCTCATATCCATTTTGCAAGCAATGCACTTGGATCCACTTGTCAGGGAAATGCTTAGGAGGTGAGCAGGGTGAAGTGGTTGCCGGAGTAGGGGTTGTAACTTAAGTTCAATACACCCGGGATGGTATATCTCTTCGCACATCATACACGATAGAGCTTTTCCATGAAACCTCTCATCACAAATAGCGCAAGCAGTCTGATATGAGTTAGAGATGATAACTTGAACCATGCTATGCTTGTCGCTCATGCAACATCCTTTCACCGTACCGATGACTCTTTGCCCCAACACCCTATCAGATAGTCTATCCTTCAAAGCGCAACCGATGTCGATGATAAAGTCGCATAAGCGGCAGAAGAGATTAAACCCTTGTACATCCTTTCTGCAGATTTCACAATGCATCGTAACTTGTGTAGGGGGCTTTGGCAATAGGGTCAACGGGTGATTCAAATGAAGCCGATCTTTTGATAGTTTCCCCATCTCTGCACAATAATCATGTGCTGCGAAGTCGCAGATCTCGCATTCATATGGGATACCATGTATTGTTTCATCACATATGTCGCAACACTGAACATTTTCAAGCTCATTCATTTGGACCGCTGTCATTACATGAATATGCTCGATGCCATTGACCTACCACAAACATTAAGGAAAGGTATCAGTCTAAGAAAATCATTTATACTTTCTTTCACAACTGTATATATCAATAATTATATGTACCAGAAGTTTGTATTCTAATTCTTCGGTTTGACAATCTTCTCCAACAGTTGGTACTGTGATGTATTCGTTTGACGAATACAGTTCTTTCAAGTACAACGGGGAAGGCGCTTCCTGTTGATTATGAGTAAGAGTAGCTCATCATCATATATATTTTATTATAACCATCAGCATAAGAAAAAAGAAAAAAACGTAACCACCATGAAATATAAATTACCTCGCGTAGAATGCATTCAATGTGGGCAAGAAAATCACATATTTCGCAAGAATAAGCATGGTGTTTTGCATGTACCAGCGTCTCGCAAATATCACAATACTCCAAAGAATCGTTCTCCGCTAGGAATCTTTTGCATACAAGCCGATGAATGTGACAAGATTTCTTGACCACAGAGGCAGGTATCTCAAGACACTCAAAATGGAAGTACAGTTCACATTCCACACAACGGTAACAGGAGTCGAGAGACATCACACGAGTTCCCATGCATATTTGACATGGATATCTTTTCCAATTAAAATATTGGGCATCACTAGGCACGTAAAACAGCTTGTGCTCATGAGACTTGTGCACTAGACCTCGCAACAAGGAATCCGCACACCTAAAGTGGATGTTAAAATCGCATTCTAGACAACTAAACGGAATACCAATTATATGATCAGCATCGCACGCATCGCAGACTCTTCCACTACCAAGAAGTAGCGTGTAATCAAGGCGTCTGAGAGGGTGTTCCAAATGCACCGGGTGCTGAATCTCCGTGGGTAGTTGAAGGCAATGCTCGTGAAGAAACGAGTAACAGTAAACGCAACCATAACATATTGAGGAAGGAGAAAGAGGAAACTCACAGAGAAGGCAAGATCCTTGGGCGTCTTGACCAGGTCTACACCTCCTTAGCAAATGGTGATGGCTATAGTGGAGCATTTCCTTGGCATCCCAACCCCTGAATATGTTCTCCATAAGAGCACAACCAAGATCAAGGTAGATCTCACACTCTTTACACTTGTAGAACGACGCACAAGACATGTTCCCACACCCTGAGCAGACAATGTATCCAGGTTTCTGATCATACTGGTGTATGCAAAACTCCAGAAGATGCTCTCGATGAAAATCGTGTGACACCGTCTGTGGCAGCTTGGAGCAATCTTCACAGATATCGAAATTACAAGGTCTACAGGTAAACTCCACAGCTTCATCTTTGTAGCAAACGCTGCAGATACTTCTTACGGCGATCTCCGGCGAGCTCAACGCACATTCATGGGAGAAATGCTCGACTTTTTCCATCGCCATATATGGGAGGAGCAAGAAAGTCAACCAGTGAAAAAAGAAAGAAAGAAAGATTAGATCTCATCTACCGTAAAGTAAAGATCACGAGTTTTAAATACTAAAACAAAGCCTGAGCTGGTTCGGCCGTAAAAACATTAACAGGCCTATTTATGGCCCATCTATGTATCAACAAGAAAAATAACGAAATACTACATGGGAAGAGAGGTGTGTGCTACTATGTGACTAATGATTGGTGAATTGCTTAGGAGACAAATAAAAAAAAAAACAAATAAAAAAGTCTCTAAAGAGATGTCTAGCAAAATGTAGAGAACATGATTTTATGAAGCTGAAACTTTAGAAGAGATAACACCGAGAACTATTAAGCATAATTTTAACCAATTGTTTTTGGTTTACGATTAATAAGGTCTAACCATGGATTGGCAAAATACCAAATGAGGTCTAACTCTCTTTGTGTGTTATTACGCTTGAGATTTATAGACACAAACGTATGTTTTTTGATAATGGTGATAAATGGAATTTGAGATACATTTAAATAAAAGGTTTATGTTAAACCGAACTCAACATGTTCTGCCTTTATTTAGAATTATACCAAACCAAATTGACCCAAAATTTATTTTGAGTTTTTATCTCATAAACATAAAATCCGACCGAAGACAAACCGAAATTACAATGTAGGTGAGTTAAATGCTGTTTAGAGACATGCATCTACCTGATATTAGATTTGCTTCAATTGCAATGTTTAATTACTTGAACCAAGATTGGAGTTTTCTACGACCTTCTTACTGAAGAGTGAAAAAAAACAGTAAATCTGTTGAACCAATCAAAACTCAACACGTGGCTTACTTGTGAACAATTAATAAACGGTGGAGTCTACTTTGAGATTACTGTATCTTCGCCAATCGCCATGGCGAAATCTCTGAAAGCACCTTCTCTTCCCGGAACGAGGGCTTCTTCTCCCTTTCTCAACCGGTTCGTCACTCTTGGAGCGGCTTTCTCTCCTGTTAAGTTTCACCGGAAGCTTCTCCCTTTCATAGATGATACATCGTTTTCGGGACGGAGAGTACTACGAAGATTGAGAAGCCTGAGCCTCCGGTGAGATTGATTGCACTCGTCGGGAAAGGATAAGTAAGCCCACTCAAATCCACCTCGTGGGAGGAAGTTATGCTCCACACTGTAAGTAAATTTATCTTCTCTCAGTAACATTTGCTGCAATTTCTGTGAACATTTAGGTCTCTGTATATAATCTGATTTGATCCTTAAATTGATTTCTTGCAAATTTCGGTTCTTTTTGTTTAGTGTGTGGAAAAAACAGGCAAGAAGATTGAAATGGGTTGATGAAGGATATGAATTACTCGTCTTTGATGATGAAATTCTGCAGCCAAGTGATCAGAGAGCTTGAGAATCTGAAACAGGAACTAAATCAGGTTGATATTTTGGTTGTGGTTGCTGTTGATAACTCAGAATCTGTGAAATGGATTCAGAGGGAAAGGGGAAGTCGTCGTTTTGGCATGAGCCTGTGTTTCAGGTGAGGACGCTTGAAGAGAAGCTGGTGTGGAGAAGGAGAAGATACTCGGTTAAGAGAGGGAAGGTCCCTGCAACGTTCCGGTTCAGTGTATTGGACAATGGGGTGGTGTCGAATGAGTTTTGGAGTATTGTGGATGTGTGTGGTGATCTGAGTTGGGGACTGTTTCATTACAACGGAGCGGCTCGTGTTGCGGGACAGTCGCTGTGCTCGTGACACCGGATGGTTCGTACCCGGAAGAGAAGGAAAAGGAGAGATTGCAGTCTGCGTTGGACAAGTGCGTTGAAAAGGAGAGATTGTCTCGCAAATATCACAATACTCCAAGGAATCGTTCCCGGCTAGAAATATTGTACACATGACCAGCGGGTGGATGTGACATGATTTCTTGAGCACAGACTCGGGTATCTCAAGACATTCAAAATGAAACTTCAAATCACATTCGACACAATGATAATACGAGTCAAGACAAATAATGTCAATTCTCTTGCATATTTGACAGATATTATCCTTTATAAAAACTTTGCTAGCGTTTGCAGCTACGTAAAACAGTCTGTGCTCGTGAGACTTGTGCATTAGACCTCGCAACAATGAATCCGCACACCTCAGGTGAAGGTAAAGATCGCATTTTAAGCAACCAAATGGAACACCACCAAATGTCTTTCCACAGGCACTACAGTCTCTTCCCATCTCATCATAGTATCTTCCCTTGCCAAGAATTTGGATGTAATCAAGGCGTTTGAGAGGGTGTTTCGGATGCACCGGGTGTTGAATCACCGTGGGAAGTTGAAGGCAACGCTCATGAAGAAACGAGTAACAGTAAACGCAACCATAACATATTGAGGAGGGAGAAACAGGAAACTCACATAGAAGGCAAGATCCTTGGGCATCTTGACCCGGTCGATCTACACCTTCTTAGCAAGTGGCGATGGCTATAGTGGAGCATTTCTTTGGCATCCCAACCCCTGAATATGTTCTCCATGACCGCACAACCTAAATCAAGGTAGATCTCACACTCTTTACACTCGTAGAACGACCCTGAAGACATGTTTCCACATCCTGAGCATATGATGTATCCAGGTTTCTGATCGTACTCGCGGCGGCAAAACTCCAGAAGATGCTCCGGGTGGTAATCATGCGACACTTTCTGCGGTAGCTTGGAGCAACCGTTACAGATCTCGAAATTACAAGGTTTACAGGTAAGCTCCACAGGTTCATCTTTGTAGCAAATGCTGCAGATTCCATCTGCAACGATCTCCGGTGAGGTCAACGCACATTCGTGCATGGAAGAGATTCTCGACTTTTTCCATCGTGGTAGTAGCACAAAAGTCAACTCACAGAAAAGAAAAACTCAAGATCAGGTTTGGTATTGTGTTTTAACTTTAGTCGATAATTCTAAACTTGCTTTTTTTTTTTTTCATTTAAATACTAAGATAAAAGCCCGTTTTAAGGCACACAGATGTGTTTAGTTTAGTTATAATAGCCCATTAAAAGTACTTAGTTATACACTCTCTGTGTTTACTTATAGCCCGTTTTTTCATCGTGGTCAATCTCTAAATAAATATGAGATTTTGGAATATGGAAAAACAAAATTATTTTTGAGCAGTCGACATTCCTCTCTACAACAAACAAGTTCAGTAGTTGAATATTCCAAAAAATCTTGTCCAAATAGATTGCATATAAGAATGTTGGAACTTGTAGATTGGATGTAATAAGAATTAATGTGACTATGAAAAATGAAAATATTTCAGATTACATATGACAGAAAAGTATCAAAGACTTTTAAAAGTACCAAAATGTATTTAACTTGCGATTTGGGATGATATGAGGCAATTTGATTTGTAGTGGGCTTTTAAATGATTTTGGGTGATTTAGAGAAATTTATTTTTAATTAAAATACTCTACAATTCCATATAAAACCATAGGATTTGGATTTTCATATTTTTAACAAAAAAAACTCTACCAAAGTACTTTAAAATCATAACAACAATATGTTAAAATCCACAACTTAAGTGGGTTGGTTTGGACGCTAACTCCCACTGAAAGCCATGCTCCGACTAAGTAATAAAAGGCACATATCCAAGAAATTTACGGAAAAACAAACACACACACACACACACACACACACACACACACAAAAAATCCAATAAACAAACTGTAAACAAATTTTATGAGGATCTGGACCAAAACTCGTAATCTTCCACATCATGTAATATTAGTTTCATCCTAAACAAAAAAAAAAGTCCAAACATTTATCCACCAAATTGACATAAAGACAGTATGAAGAAAAAATGAAAGGTTTTTGGAGCATTGCCTCATATAAGAGAAGTTCCGGTACTTAATTCATATGATTGGAGGAAGACCGTAAATAAGACTTGCTGTCATACAGAAAAGTCGAAGAGATATCCCGTTCAATGTGCATAAGATATATGTCTTGAAGCTGGTCCTCTTCTGTTGCTGCCTCACGGTCCTGTTTGAAATGGAGATAAAAACAGAATGTTGATATTGTGTCAAACCAAAGAAGATATGAATTTATTTATACAAGATGAGTGAGTAAGTCTTTACCATGGGCATAAAACATTTGGCATGAAACGAGTCCATGCAAAAATTGCAGTCGTATGCCGCATTGCGGCATTGTGATCCACACAGACAGCACAATCTCATAGAAAATGGTTTTTCCACGACAGTATGCTGATGCCGTTGGGTTTTCACTTTGCGTGGAAATCCAATACACTTCACATGAGCACTGAAGCTACAATCAATACATCCGTAGAATGATGCACCGCATGGTCTTCCACAAACATTGCACACTCGAGTTGAACCCTCAGCCCAAAAGTTATAGAAAGTATGACTGTGAGACATGATTTTTCCTGAAACATTCGCTGCTTTGATGCATCCAATATGGAAACTTATTTTACAAATTCTGGGACAACAATATCCATATTTTTTTGTCTTCAGTTTGCAGGCAATGCACTTGGATCCACCTGTAAGGGAGATACTTAGGTTGTGATCAGAATGAAGTGGATGACGTAGTAGTGTTTGTAGCTTAAGTTCAATACACCTGGGATGGTATATTTCTTCACACATCATACACGATAAGGCTTTTCCATGAATACTCTCATCACATAAAGTGCAAGCAATCTTATATGAATTCGAGATGATAACTTGAACCATGCTGTGCCTGCTTCTCATGCAACGTTCTTTCACCGTACCGATGACTCTCTGTCCCAATACCTTAAGATAACGTTTATCCTTCAAAACGCAACTAATGTCGATGATAAAGTCGCATAAGCGACAGAAGTAATTGAACCCTTTTATATCCTTTCTGCAGATTTCACATTGTATCATATCTTGTGTTGGGGGCTCTGGCAATAGGGTCAGCGGGTGGTCCAAATGAAGCCGATGTTTTGACAGTTTCCCAAGCTCTGCACAATAATCATGTGCAGAGAATTTGCAAATCTCACATTTACATGGGCTACCAAGTATTATTTCATCACATATGTTGCAATGTTGATTATATTCAAGCTCGTTCATATGGACCATTCTCATCACATGAATATGCTCAGTGCCATTAACCTACAACAACAACAACAACAACAAAAAGTTAAGGACATGTGTCGACCTAAGAAAATCATAGTATACTTGATGTACGTCACCACTGTATCGAAACTTATAAAGTTATATACCAGAAGTTTGTTCTCTAGTTTGTCGGTTTCAAAATCTTCTTGAACAGTTGGTACTGGGATGTACTTGTCATGCGAATACAGTTCTTTCAAGTACAATGGGGACGGCGCTTCCTGTTTATTATGAGTAGTAAGAGTATAGCTCATTCAAGAGAAAAAAAAAAAAAAAAAACATAATCACAATGAAACTGTAAAATTTACCTTGCGTAGAATGCATTCAGTGTGACCAAGAAAATCACATATTTCGCAAGAATAAGCATGATGTTCCGCATGTACCAGTGTTTCGCAGATATCACAATACTGCAAAGCATGGTTTTCGTCTATGAATACTTTGCACACGAGTGGATGAATGTGACAAGATTTCTTGACCACAGAGTCAGGAATTTCAAGACACTCAAAATGGAAGACCAAACGACATTCCACACAGCGGTAAAAAGAGTCCAGAGACATCACACTAGTCCCCTTGCAAATTTGACACGGATGCTTTTTCCAAAAATATAAGTGAGCTTCATTAGCCACGTAAAATAGTTTGTGCTCATGAGACTTGTGCATTAGACCTCGCAACAATGAATCCGCACACCTAAAGTGAATGTCAAAATTGCATTCTCGACAACCAAACGGAACGAAAACTATCTACTCTCCGCACGCATCGCAATTTTTTCCCTCGCCAAGAATTTGCAAGTAATCAAGGCGTTTGAGATGATGTGCCGGATGCACCGGGTGCTGAATCTCCGTGGGAAGTTGAAGGCAATGCTCGTGAAGAAACGAGTAACAGTAAACGCAACCATAACATATTGAGGAAGGAGAGACAGGAAACTCACAGAGAAGGCAAGATCCTTGGGCATCTTGACCTGGTCTACACCTCTTTAGCAAATGGCGATGGCTATAGTGGAGCATTTCTTTGGCATCCCAACCCCTGAAGATGTTCTCCATAAGGGCACAACCAAGATCAAGGTAAATCTCACACTCTTTACACTTGTAGAACGACCCACAAGACATGTTCCCGCATCCTGAGCAGACAATATATCCAGGTTTCTTATCATACTGGTGTAGGCAAAACTCCAAAAGATGATCTGGATGAAAATCGTGAGACACCTCTTGTGGCAGCTTGGAGCAATCTTCACAGATATCGAAATTACAAGGTTTGCAGGTAAACTCCACAGGTTCATCCTTATAGCAAATGCTGCAGATACTTCTTGCGGCAATCTCCGCCGAGGTCAACGCACATCCATGGGAGAAATGCTCGAATTTCTCCATCGCCATGGGAGGAGAAGCAAGAAAGTCAACCAGTGAAAAAGAAAGAAAGAACAAAAGATTAGATCTACCGTAAATATCACGAATTTTAATTAGTTAAACAAAGCTTGTGTAAAAGCCTGAACTGGTTCGGCTGTAAGAACATTGACAGGCCTATTTATGGCCCATCATGTATCAACAAGAAAAATAACTTACTACTCCATACTCCCTCTCGGTTTAAGGTTTTTTACACAAATCATTTAATTTTTATATTTTTTGAAATAAAATATATTTTATCATCAATTCCAAAATATTTTAACTAATAAAAAATTAACATGCAGAATATAAATAATAAAAAAAACAAAAAAAAACACATTTAATTTTGCATAGAAACTATAAAACCCCTATTAAAATGAAGAAAAAAAAAAAAAAAAAAAA
>OVBJ01000193.1:0-23557 GCA_900406535.1 Noccaea bulbosa | reverse complement strand
TAAAAAAGAAAAAAAAAAAAAAAAAAAAAAACTCTAAAAACTCTTATATATTGAAAGGAGTACATGAGAAGATAGGTGTGTGCTATGTATAGACTAAATGATTTGTGAATTGNTTTGTGAATTGTTTAGGAAAAAAACCAAAAAAAAAAAAAAAAAAAAAATTATCGTCTAGCAAAATGTAGAGAACATGATCTATGAAGCTGAAACTTTAGAAGCGATAACACCGAGAACTATTAAACATTCCAATAAAGAAATCATTTTATGCGATTTTGTTGAAAGATGAGATAACCTCGAGCTTGAGCTGAATTTTCTTCTTGTTTTCCTACTTCAAACTGCAGCTACTATTGAGATCTATTATATTTGCGGTAAAAAAGAATGCAAATGTAACGTGTATTGGACAATGGTGTGGTGTAAACATATTACAAACTTGATTCACACTAACCTAACCAAGAGGTACTTAGTTTCAGAGGATGAGGTAAAACCAAACTAATTAAGAAGAATCATAGTCTTCGGATCGATGCCGGTCAATGCACCGAGGATGATAAATCTTTTCACACTCTATACATGACACACCTAACCCAAACACCTTTTCTTGACAAATGACACAAACATTTGGATATGACTTGGAGAACCTAACTTGGACCATCCTATGCTTGCCACTCAAGCAACGTCCTCTCCAAATTCCAACGACTTTTGGCCCTAAAATCCCAAGAAAATGTTTACCTTTCATGGCGCAAGTGACGTGGATGGTAAAATTGCATATTCGACAAAACAGATTAAACCCTTTTATATCCTCTCTGCAGCTGTTACAACTCATCATCATATCACTTGCAAGTGGTTTTGGCACGAGTGTCAAAAGGTGGCTCCAGTGAAACCGATGTCTTGATGGTTTCCCCAACTCTGCACAGAAATCGTGTGTCACAAAGCTCACACATGATTCGCATTTCCATGGATTACAAAGTATTTCCTTTTTGCATATGGCACAATCTTCTTTGCAGCTCAGCTCACACATGTCGACCGCATTCATCACATGATTATGGTTGATATCATTAACCTGCAACATAAACCGGACACATGCATCAAGGCAAATGAGAATATAACGTCTTTATTTTCTCTCACGGATTAGTATAACTATAGAGCCATACCACAAGTTTGTTCTCTAGTTCGTTGGTTTCATGGTCTTCTCTATTTGTATCTCTTGGGATGTCTTCACCACAAGTATACAGATCTTTCAAGAACAATGGTGAAGGCACTTCCTGTTGTTTGTAGATATACATAATATATATATATCATAGTCGTCATTGCAAACATCATTAAGATGCAAAAAAAGAAACAGAGAGGAAATCAATTACCTCACGTAGAACGCATTCAATGTGACCAAGAAAATCACATTCTTGGCAAGCATAAACATGATGTCCAGCGTGTACCATTGTCTCGCAAACGCCACAATATTCCAAGGAATCATTCTCTTCTGAGAATCTTTTACAAACGAGTGGATGGATGTGACAAGATCTCTTGAACATGGACTTAGGTATCCCAAGACACTCGAAATGAAACTTTACACCACATTCGATGCAGTGAAAATAAGAATCTAAAGAGATCACCTCAGAACTTCCCATGCAGATTTGACAAGGATCGTCTCTTCCAAAAGCTTTTTTAGCATTCAAAGCTACATAAAACAGTCTGTGCTCATGAGACTCGTGCATCAAACCTCTCAACAATGAATCCGCACACCTGAGATGAAGGTAAAGACCACATCCTAAGCAACCAAATGGGACACCAGCAAATCCTCCTTTACACGCACCACAAGATTTCCGACCGGCGAAAGTTTGTATATAATCAAGACGTTTGAGAGGGTGTTCCGGATGCACGGGATGACGAATCTCTGTCGGGAGATCTAGGCAATGCTCGTGAAGAAACGAGTAACAGTAAACACAACCGTAACATATCAAGGAGGGAGAGAGAGGAAGCTCACAGAGCAGACAATAACCTCTAGCATCTTGTCCTGGTCTACACCTTCTAAGCAAGTGCCCATGGCTGTAATGGAGCAATTCTCTTGCATCCCAAGCCGTGGCTATGTTCTTCAGGAGGGCACAACCAAGATCAAGATAGATCTCACATTTTTTACACTCGTAGAATGAGCAAGAAGACATGTTACCACATCCAGAGCAGATTATGTATCCAGGTTTTCGATCATATTGGAATAAACAAAACTCCAGAGGATGTTCTGAGTGAAAACCGTGTGACACCTTTTGGGGCAGTTTGGAGCAAGATTTGCATAGATCGAAATTGCAAGGCTTACAGGCAAATTCTACAGATTCGTCTTTGAAGCAAATGTTGCAGATGCCTTCAGCTACGATCTCTGGTGAGGATAAAGGGCATGAGTGGGAGAAATGCTTGAGTTTCGCCATCGCCATACTCAAGATTTTGGAATAGCTAATTTTGATTAGAGATCAAGAACCTTCTTGATAACTTGAGATTCCGAGAGCGAGGATAAGCGGAGGTGTTTTAGCGGATAATGTCTCATAAATATCCAAAAATGAGCTGTCGTTTTCTCAGCACCCCACTCATGATGCTGATTTCCATACCGTAGTGGTTGCAAACTTGATATATATATTTTAGAAAAAGAAAAAGAAAACAAATTCGGCAGTATATATAAATTAATTTTTTTTTGTCTTTAATGGACTAAACTAATTGTATTTTATTCTATTGAGACTTTTTGGAGCTAAAAGTGTGGTATAGAGTCAGATCAAAGATGTATTCTTGGGAGCTAGTCAGCAAAATCATAATCTCCGACAAGTTGTATGTAGAAAACGAGTAAGAGCTAAACTCACATTAAAAGACTTTAAATTACATAATCCATCAAGCAACAAGACTCGGTTCACCGCATAGAGATGTAAAAAGTTCATCAAAGATTGTATCCACCCTCATTTGTGGAAGAGTAGATTGTTTCAGATGTAAAAGGTTTCAACAAATAAAAACATTACAAACATAAGGGAACCAAATGTAAGAAGTATATATATATTGCATCACACATAGTCGCAGATAGAGATGACAATTGAAGAGAATGGTTTAACTATTTACCCAATAGCAGCAGCTCATATGGGAAAATAAAAAATAGTAAAAACACAATTCACCTACTAGATCCTAAAAAACATGAAAAAAGACGAAAATGTAACCTCAGGCAAAGGAAAGTTATGACTCATCACTGTCCGAGTCCTCTTCTGTTGTAAACAAGATGAAAGGATTTTGAGAATCTCAGAAAACTGTACTTATTTCATAGAGGGGAAGCAGAACGTAAACAAGAACTTACCGGCTTGGATTACGTTGAAGAGATCCATCTCAAGGTACATAAGATAGATGTCTTCAATTTGTTCCTCTTCTGTAGCTGCCTCACGGTCACTCTGTAAAACACGGTAAAATATAAAGTTGATCAATCATTAAAAAAGAAAAGAAAAAAAAAACAAGATTAGAGATTGAATCTTTTTTTAACCTTGGGCATTATGCAAGTCAGATGAAACGTGTCCTCGCAGTGATTGCATTTGTAAATGCCAGCGTCGTAGTTCGATCCACAAAGAGAACATCTCAGATCTTCAGAGTCAGGGTAACCGCTCGTGACAGCATGTCGATGATGCTGGCTCTTCACATCCCATGGAAACCCAATACACTCTACATGGCCGCAGAAGTTACAGCCAATACCTACACAGCCATAGAACGACTTACCACATGGTCTAGCGCACACACTGCATACCCGAGTTGAATCCTCCTCCCAATAGTTATAGAGATAGTGCTGGTGATACCCTCGTGTTCTTGATCCACTCGCCGCTTCTTCGATGCATTTCAAGTGGAAATTGACCTCACATGTGTAACATTCATAGCTATACTTTTCAATATTCTTGTTGCAGACAAGGCACTTGGATCCCCTTGTTACCGCAATGTGAAGGATGTAGCAGCAATGAATTGGATGATTGTATTTATCTTTCCACTGATCTTGCATACACCGAAGATGATATAAATCTCCACAAGCCATACAAGAAGCAACTTTCCCATTCAACATCTTTTCACAAACAGCACACGCGAAGGTATACGACCTGGAAATGGAAACTTGATACAAGGGATGTTTCTCTACTACGCAAAGCCCTCCCCAGGTTCCAATAACTGTCTGCCCTCTATGTAATGCTCCGATAAACTGTTTACCTTTTAAGACGCAGCTGATATGAATGATGAAATTGCATATGCGACAGAAGAGATTGAAACCAGATATTTCCTTGTTGCAGATGCCACATTCCACAGTTTGCTTCGTTGGGGGACGTGGAAGGAGAGTCAAAGGGTGGTTCGGATGAAACTGATGTATAGTTGGCCACCCTAGCTCTGCGCAGAAATGATGTGACTGGAAGCTGCATGTCTCGCATTTGCAAGGGCTGCTACGTATTTCTCCACCACAAATCTCACACTTGGCTTCTTCCAAAAGCTCACTCATCTTGCACGGTATCATCACATGAATATGTTCCAGGCCATTAACCTGCAACATATACCTCAACCAATTGAGCCTAGACGAAAGAAAGTAAGGTATTGTTTTATATGTCACAGTAAAGCATATAGCATATCATACCATAAGTTTGTTCTCAAATTTGTTGGTTTGACAATCTTCTCGACTTGTCAGCCTTGTGATCTCTTCGCCACAAGAATCCAAATCTTTCAAGTACAACGGAGAAGGTCTTTCCTGTTGGTTATGAATAATGGCAGCTCATCATCATCATCGTTGCCCCATGATCACAAAACTATCAACAGCATTGTACTGTAACGAGAAATTTACCTTGCGGAGACAGCATTCAACATGGCCAAGAAAATCACATTCTTTGCATGAATAAACTCTGAGTCCCGTGTGTATAATTGTCTCACAAACGCCACAATACTCCATTGCACCAGACCTGGCTATGAATGTTTTGCACCTAAGCGGATGAATGTGAACACGTTTCTTGACCCTGAACTCAGGTATCTCAAGACACTCCAAGTGAAAGTTCCAACCACACTCTACGCAGTAATAATACATTTCCAGAGACATCTCTTCTGTTCCGTTGCATATGTGACATGGACTGTCTTCTCCAAAACTCTCTATCTCATCATCAGCAGCTCTACAGAACAATCTGTGGTCATGAGATTTGTGCATCAGACCTCGCAACAATTGATCCGCACACCTCAAGTGAAAATCAAGATCGCACTCCAAGCAACTAAATGGGACACCATCGAAACCACCTCCGCAGGCATCACAAGATCTTGGATTACCAAGAAGTTGCGTGTAACCAAGGCGTCTGAGCGGGTGTGCGGGATGCACGGGATGCTGAATCTCTTTCGGAAGATGAAGGCAACGCTCGTGAAAGAACAAGCAACAATGAACGCAGCCGTAACAAACGGCAGAGGGAGAGAGAGGAAGCTCGCAGAGAAGGCAAGAAGAAGAAGAAACGTTGGCGTTTGGTCCTGGTCTGCACCTCTTAAGGATATGGCAATGGCTATCATGGAACTTCTCTGCGGCGTCCCAGCACCTGAAGATGTTCTCCATGAGCGCACAGCCCAGATCCAAGTAGATCTCGCACTTCTTACACTCGTAGCGGGACCCAGAAAACATGCTCCCACAACCAGAGCAGACCATGTATCCAGTTTCCCCATCATCATCTTCGCCTAAACAGAACTCCAGAGGGTGCTCTGGGTGAAAATCATGCGACATCTTCTGCGACCGACTGGAGCAGACTTTGCAGATATCGAAATTGCAAGGGTTACATGCAAGCTCCACGGGTTCATCTTTGTAGCAAATGTTGCAGATGCCGTATGTGATGATGATCTCATCATTCTCAGGAGGCGAGGTCAACGCACATTCATGTGAGAAATGCTTGAGCTCCACCTCTGCCATAGCGTTGGGAGAAACAGAAACCAAACAAAGTCAACAAGCGAAACTTCAAAAAAGATGAGATCCCCAAATGGGAGTAACTACTTTTATTAGCCAGCCTGGACTGATTTTGTCTTTTGTCTTTTGTCTTTTGGAGAAAAGTCCATATAAAGCCACTCCCGGCCTCTGTTGTTTGTAATCCTACTAATGATGAGTAAAATATAACTAGAGAAACCTGATATGACAGTCTCTGATACGAAGCTAAATATATTTATTGATTTCCATCTGAGCTCCTAAAATTTGATCCGAACAAAATAAATAGCTCAATAAATCAGAAACTAGAGATCCCGAGCGATACCTTGAGAGAAAATCGAAAGCCTGAAGCTGATAGAATATGGAATGGAGTCAGTACTCAGTAATACTGTGTACTGTGTGGATTGTTTTGGAGAAGATTCCCAAAAAGGGATCTTTCTGCGTGGAATTATCTGTTTCTCCGGTTTGATTAGCAAAACCTTTTGCTTTTTTTTTATTCTCTATATCACTGGTGTTCTGAGGTTTGTAGATGGGCTTTATTTAAATCGTTTATAAGTTAAGAGTAATAGCAGCATTTATTATTTATGGGCTTAGACGGAAAAAACAATAAAAAACAAAACATTTTTTTGTTATTCCAACCACAAAATGAAAGAAAATCCAGCGATACAAGGAAAGAGGGAAGACACAGACAAGCAAGCATGAGTGATGATGAGTGATGATGACTGATGAGTCCATGGCCATTAGTCAGAAAAAAGCTCTCCGACTCAAGGCCAGCAATCCAAAACCAAACTATACACATAAATAAAACAACAATACTGAAAGGAGCTTCTGGAATACATGTATGCTACAAATTCCAGTCTTCTTTTTCTCCGAACTCGTTTTGGAGATCGCAGTCTAAGTACATAAGATAGATGTCAAGAAGCTGTTCCTCTTCTGTTGCTGCTTCACGGTCATCCTGTGTGACACCAAAAATAAAAATAAAAATAAATAAACGGTTTTGGGTTCTACAACAGCAGAGACCTATTATAATACGTTTACCATGGATATTAAGCATTCCTTATGGAAGAAGTCCTTGCAGTGTCTGCATAAATACATTTCACCATAGCATTCTAGTCCACACAGAGAACATGTCTTGTCCCTGGACCAAGTTTGGTCGACAGTGTGTCGATGTTGTTGACTCTTCACATTCGCTGGATGCCCAATACACTCTACATGAGCCTTAAAGCTACAAAAAATACAGCCGTAGAACGATGCACCACAAGGCCTCTTGCAAACTCTACAGAGTCGAGTCAACGACGAATCATTGCTCCAAAAGTTATATAGATAGTGCATGTGAGACTTGGTATACTCTGCTGTACTCACCGCCCCAATGCATTTAATATGGAAACTGATATCGCACTTGGAGCAATTAAAGCCATACTTGGAAATCTTCAGTTTGCAGGAAATGCATTTGCTTCCACGTACAAAATCAAGTTCAAGGCTGTGCTCAGCATGAAGTGGATGACCAACTAGTTTTTGTCTCCCAAGTTCAATACACCGAGAATGATAAATCACTCCACAGTCCATACACGACACAACTTTTCCGACGAGCCTCCAATTACAAAGAGTGCAAGCAACACGATAAGACCTCGAGACAGCAACTTGAGACAAAGGATGGCGATTTTCTCTGCATTGTCCTTCCGCAGCTCCAATGACTTTCTGGCCCCTACGTAGCATCCCAAGAAATTGCTTACCTCTTATAATGCACCTTATGCATATGCTAAAATTGCATGTGCGACAGAAGAGATTGAATCCAGATATTTTCTTGTTGCACGTGTCACAGTTCACACTCATCCTTGCGGGGTGGTTTGGTAGGAGTGTCAAAATATGGTTCGGATGAATTCGAAGTCTTGATGGCCTACCCAGCTCTGCACAGTACTGATGTGCATGGAAACCGCAGATCTCGCATCTCCATCGATTAATACTTATTGATTCATCACACATGTCGCAGTTTCCATATTTGTAATGCTCTCTCATGCCAACAGATTTCATCACATGAATATGGTCCATTCCATTAACCTACAACATTTATCCGATACAATTGAGACGCGATCAATGTTTTGCTCTACATATTCTTTTAGCAACTATAATAAATACATACCATTAGTTTGTTTTCTACTTCGTTGGTTTCAGAGTCTTGTTGATTTGTTGATCTCGTGATAACTTTGCCACAAGAATACAGATCTTTCAAGTACAATGGGGAAGGCACCACCTGTTATTCGAAAGTGTGAGTAGCTCATCCATCAGCCACTTCATTACCATCACAAATAACAAACATGAAACAAAACTCCAAAGACGTATACAGTTTACCTCGCGGAGAATGCATTCAATATGGCCAAGAAAATCGCATTCTTTGCATGAATAAACATGATGTCCTTTGTGTACCATTGTCTCACAAACGCCACAATACTCCATAGAATCATCCTCTGGTAAGAATTTATTGCACACGAGTGGATGAATGTGAAATTTTTGCTTTAGCACAGACTCAGGTATCTCAAGACACTCGAAATGACCCAGCCAATCACATTCCACGCAGTGATAAAACGAGTCCTCATAGATCACATCTTTCTTCTTGCATATCTTACAGCGACTTTCAAGAAACCAATCTTCACCCTCGGTAGCTTTGTAAAACAACTTGTGTTGATGAGACTTGTGCATAAGACCTCGCAACAAGGAATCGGCACACCTCATGTGTAGATCAACATTACATTCTAAGCAACTAAACGGTATACCAACGATATTGAAGTTGCAAGCATCACAGAATCTTCCATCACCAAGAGTTTGAGTGTAATCAAGGCGTTTAAGAGGGTGTTCAAGATGCACGGGATGTTGAATCTCTTTCGGAAGATGGAAGCAGCGCTCGTGAACAAACGAGTAACAATGAACACAACCGTAACAAATGGAAGAGGGAGAGAGGGGAAGCTCACAGAAAAGGCAAGAAGAACCTTTGGCATTTGGTCCTGGTCTGCACCTCTTAAGCCAGTGGCAATGGCTTTCATGGAGCTTTTCTGTGGCGTCCCAGCACCTGAAGATGTTCTCCATGAGCGCACATCCAAGATCAAGATAGATCTCACACTCTTTACACTCGTAAAAGGATCCAGAACACATGTTCCCACACCCTGAGCAGATGACGTGACCCGGTTTCCGATCGTATTGGCCCAGGAAAAACTCCAAAGGGTGCTCAGGGTGGAAATCATGTGAGACTTTCTCCGGCAGTTTAGAGCAAGATTCACATATATCGAAATTACAACGGCTACAGGAGAACGCGACAGGTCCATCTTTCAAGCAAATGTTGCAGACATCGTCGCCGACGATCTCCGGCAAGGTCAACGCACATTCGTGGGAGAAATGCTTCAACTCTGCCATAGCCGTGGGAGCACGAAAGTCAACGACAAAGAAACGCAAGATCAGATCCAATTATGTACAGTTACTATATAAATAAATTAATATCTAACTGCCGGCGCGAAGAAAACGAGTGTTAAGTAAATGTCAAGCATGAATTTTTTGCTTTAGCACAGATCTACTCCAGAGTAATGAGTAATAACTACGGCAGATGATAAATTATTATTTCGAAGATCAAGCTTTACAAAGAGATCAGCTTTGTAAGAGTTACAAGTGAACTCGAAAGTTCATATTTGTAACGAATGTTATGTCAGAAGATCTCAAGTGAGATCAAAGTCCCAAGTCATGTCGACACTGAAGCTTTCAACAAGTCAAGCACACAAATCATATGATCTAACACATGTCTTTACCAACCAAATGAAGATATACAAAACAACTTACAAGCAGATGTATCCTCTTGTATGTAGTCAGAGGTAAACTCACAACAAAGACTTCAAACCAGCATAATTAACATAATCCATCACAAACTGAACAAATTATGAAACCAACAGAAGAAAAGGAATGAGATTATCAACTTTTTCACAAGTTATATATATAACTTCCATACATGTACAAAAAGAAATCTCAGACACAATCACCTTACTGTTTCGTATGACAAAGTTCTAGCTCAAGTCATGAATCTGTGAAGGACCGTTTTCCACTTCATCAGTGTTAACGTCTCCAACTGTAGACATGAGAACTCTATATATCCTCGTTGAACCTACTTTTCCTAGATTTCTTTCATCTCCCATTAACCCCTCAAGCTTCAAGTCCTTCAGAAGCAACTCTTTCTCATGTTCCTGTTTCCAGTTTTTATAACCAAAACGCCGAGATTTTAAGCTTCAGAAACCGTTAAAAACAACAAACCGATGAAGCCAAATCCGTAGAAGGTTTACTTACCGTTTTGTTAGGATCCATATAAACCTTAAGAAGAGACTTCATGGATGGATATTTCTTCCACACTGTTACTGCATATCTTGCCTGTACCTTTGGTATTGCCACTAACGCTTTTAACCTATAGACCCAACACAACACACAGTTACTGATTTTGAAAGACTAAACTAAACACAACATCAAATTCTAATGGTTCTACACTTTTCTTTACCATGGACTCTTTCTAAACAGTTGCTTGTCAACTGGATCCGTAGAGGCTGCTACCACACCGGCAGCAGTTACTGATAACCAAGATGACTTCTTCCTGTGCATCAGATTGTCGAACCGTGATTAGTTCCACTTCATAACCAAACAGAAACACAATAGTTAGAACCACACAGCTACACGTATATGTGTATCAACTAAGTTCTACTTCTACGTAATTTTGAGCTTTCAGACTCAGTGCCAATTAATTTACTTCACAGCCATGTAAGATTTAAGACTAGCAAGCCTTACTGCCCACTTTTTCATAAAGATCTTTTCATATCATATTTATTCCATTAACTTGTTAACAGTGTGGTTTGGATGGACTTCAGGGGTTTCTATCAAATAGATCAATTGGTTTGGTTGGTCTAATAGGATTCTTGGGCGAAAGAAACCGACACTTCCATCAAGCACCATATCAACATCAAATCTTTTGTAAGCAAAATTGATGTAGTGTAGTTATTAATACCTGAAATGGCAAGAGGCCAGACTACTTGTTAAACCAAATACATGTTCCGACACCTGAGCCTCGTCTACGCAGTGTCTAGTATGTACTTTAACATAGTGAGTAGTTACCTTTGCAAGTACCTGTATTCCACATCAGATACCAGAAAAGTAAGTATGTTTAAGAACGCAAATAAAGAGCAATAAACATGTTTTCCACTAAAGTAAGTGTGTTTTAGAACTGTATGTAGTACCTCATCGATAGGAGGCCGCCTCCAACCATTTGATTTTCCCAAGTTCTTATACTCTTCCTTTTCCCTATGAAAACAGTTTATTTCAGCTTCTTGATGGAAACAAACTAATGCAAAACAAACTCACCTTATCAAACTCAACCTTTTGTTTACGTAAGACATTAACTTATTGGTGAGGTAGCACACTTTGTAAGATGGGTATTGGTCTCGAACTCTTGAGATGTTTTCTAGAAGTCTTTCATTAGCAACAAGATTGCAAAAGTCTTCAGCCTCATACACAAGTAAAACATATGGAACCTTGGGTCCAAGAGGTAAAGTCTGCAACAGAGAAAAAGAAAATGTGAATCAAGAGCAAACGAAAATCCCGGATACAGCAGATTCACATAATTTCTTAGGCCCTTTCAACCCATCACACAAGGGATTCATTTCTTTAATACTTTTCAAATTTCTTCATCTGAAACCCAATTCCATGTTGGATTTTATGAAGTAATCTTTGATTAATGACTTTCTACTAAAGGAAATCTATCATTCTTTAAGAGTGACGTTCAGAAAAGCTTATAAGAAAAACACTCAAGCAAAATACCCTGCCGTTGGAAGACAATCAAGAGATGAGTTATGTTTGACTTGCATCACTAAGACTACGATCAAATGAAACTCACAACACCAAAAAGGTTTGAAGATAGATAAGTGAGAGAAAATGCAAGTCAAATGCAACTCACAACATCATCAAACCTTTTTGGGGTACTGATAACAGTTGCAAGTTCGGAGTTCTAAGAATCACTTACCCTCAAAGATATTTTAGTGGTCAGATTCAAAACGCAAACAAATAAATAACAATGGCACATCCTACAAATTGACCGAGATTTTATAGTACCTGAGCAATATCCTCTGGAAGTGTCATTGTCCACACGATAGATCCCTTGATTGGATTGGAGGTTACACGGTATGTAATGCCTTTCTCAGAGAACATTGAGATCAGAGGTGCTATATTAACAGTATAGCAAACGCACTGAGTCTCTACACTTAGCCAACCTTAAGGAATATGTTGAGAATGGAGAAAGTCTTACCTCCAATGGATCCTTCAACCAATTGACGATCAATCTCAGCGACGATAGATTTAAGCGCTAATTTTCCCTTTTCCCATCTCTGCCTTTCCTTCTCCAACTTTCTTTGCTCAGCTTCTTCTGCTTTCAAGGCGGCTTTCCGCAATTTCTCTTGCTGGATGATGGAAGCCAGTTAACTATTATTAATCCAGGGAAGGGAACAAATTTAGAAGGGCCACGTAAAAAGACACTCACTTCTTTTCGTAACTTCTTTTCCTCTGCCACACGGATTTTCTCTTCCTTTGACATCTGCTTTTTTGGTGTATTTTTAGATTTCCGGGGCTGCTTTTGTCGTCCCCTTTCCCCAACACTTAAAACTTCTTCTTTCTCTTGGTCAGAATCGACCTGAATTTCGCAATGAAATCAATATAACAGTAACAGAAGACGCAAGCAATTTTTTAACAATACACAGCTTGTACCATATAGTAATAAGATCAACACAATGTGCACCAAGCAAAAGAAAGAGATGACCAGTAACTCCAGGAATACACTAACAAAAATGACACAAATGGGAATCCCAAAACCTCTGAATCCTCTAAAAGAAAGCTTTTGGGAGATGAAAACTAAAAGAGCCAAAAGAAAGGTTTAGGGATCCACAAAACAAAAAGAGGCAGAATAGATACGTACCTCAATAGCATCGTTGGGAAGTGAAGATCGAAAAGTGGCTCCCTGCATCCAACTAGTATCATTATCTGAAAGAAAACAGCCACCTAGCAATATTATAAGTGGAGAAAGACTATATCTTTATAGCTCATCATAACTACTTCTCCTAAACATAAACTGCATAGTAAAATAATTAGACATTCTTGCATTCAGGTCACATTTCCACTCACCAGAACCTCCATCACTGGATCCAGACTCCAAACCACATCGTTGCTCCAAAGAATCAGCATTTATTGGTTCATACTTCTTCGAAGTTTCAGGTCCAGGACTGTCTTCCGAATCCGACTCAAGAGATATAACTTGTTTACCTAATAAGATTTCCGTAAAAGGGAAATGCTGTAAACATGATGAGTGATAACTACACTAATAAGATTATACCGAGAAGAGAGAATGTCCCAGGCAACTAAACATGATCGATTCATTTTCATCATATGAAAGCTTAGTAGAAAATCATTCGTAAGAAAAGTCAGGGAAACAGTCAATATACAGTAAAACCCTATCAATGAATCATCGAATTCAGGAATCACCAAAATTGATACATAGAAGAGGATCCCCAAGTATAAAACGAAACCATTTCAGCAAAAACCATCGGAGACAAACCCTACCTACTGATATTAATAAAGGCGGATTGAGAGATTTCTGGAATTAGGAACGCCAACTTACCGGAAAACTTGTTTTCGCGGTGTGAAGAACCTCCAGCTCTGAAACCAAAAGGAGGCTTGACGACGACGGTGACATCGTCAGAGAGAGGTGTATCGCCGACGAACAATGGAGTAAAAGCAGATCCCGGCGGTGTCGAATTGGAACCCAGGTTCAAAATCGTAGGGGTGGGATTCTTTCGGGCCCTCTTCGACGGTGGAGTAAACTCACCCTCCTCGTCGGAGATGAGAATGGGGTCGCTCATCACAGAACTCAGAGAGATGGAATTTGAAGCAGCGATAACGATTGTGTTACTTCATTTTATTCTCAATCGATTTAGGAACATTCTACTCAAAAATGAGATTAATTTCTTCTTTAATTCTTCAAAATATTTCGTCCTTTTAATATTCTGTATCAAGTGAGCTAAGTATTTTCATAAAATCTTGTTCGCCAATATCCAAAACTTGGAGGTTGCAGGGTGAGGATCAGTTCAATCGAAGCCTTGATATAATTATCTATTTTTTACAATTCGTGTTGCAAAAAAGAGCAGCTTGTCCTCGAATATAAATTTGTCTTACGTTACATTCATGATTCAAGGCACATTCACTTTCAACTCTTTTGCGAGTTCATGGAGAAACTTGGTTTGATTAAATCAGAACTTGTAAGATTTAGATGCAAGTTTAACGTAGATGAAGAATCTTTCAATATCCTAGAAGTGATCATTCTATAAGATACTTACTTATCAAATTATTTACCAAGGAGCAGACAAATAAGCTCAATTGTAATCTAGGAAAGTCAATCAAAAGCTATAAACAGATTTCAGACAAACATACCGAAACAATCGCTTAAAACCAAATACTTAGAAAGAAACAACAAAGGAGAAATAAAGGAAATCTCAGACATCCAAGGAAGGATAAAAGCTGCATTAGCTCTCAAGCCCGGCGAAAGGCGAAAGCTTTAGGCGGCAACTGCGAATGTTTTGAGAAACAAGCCTTAGATTTATCATCATCGATAGCTATCTACACAGGACAAAACATAACTACGAGACCAAACAAAAACACAATTGTACATAAGTCTCAGACATCCAAGGAAGGATACGAACATCATAAGCTCTCAAGCCCGGCGAAAGGCGAAAGCCTTAGGCGGCAACTGCGAATGTTTTGAGAAACAAGCCTTTGGATTTATCATCATCGACTGTTATCAGCAGCTTAACTCGAATTCTAACTAAGATATCGATGCAAACAAAACATTAGGAAAATCAGAGGCGACCAAACAAAGAGAACGAATGCAATTTACTTAATACCAACAACCAGAGCAGGAATTTTGATTATATAACGGCTTATGGTGGAGAGAAGAGGAGATGAGATGTTTATATACTGAGAGAAAGAGGGGTCGTCGGATGATGACTAGGGTTTTGTCATTGACCACAAGTTCAACGGCTGAGATTTGCTTCCTTTCTTGCTTCTGTTGAATCTGTATGGGCTTTGACTTAATTTAATATTGCTAACTACTTAGCCCAGCACTCGGCCCATTATTGCGGCCTACGAAGTCCCACGTATTCTATTCTGCGATGATTCGAAAATATTCAACCTGCAGAGCTGAAACGAAAACGGGATGAAGATAACACGTGTCCATTTGAGTTCTTGGAAGGTGATTTGGAGTCTGATTGTAAAGATGCATTGATTCAAGGGTCATATATCGCATAACAGAAGCTTGCTGCGGTTTTAGAGTGTAGGAATTGCTTGGAATCTCCAGGTTTTGCGTAAGTGTTCCGATCCATGTCATAAGAAGAAACAAGTAGCTACTCATGTTCTTGTCCAGATTGGTTAGAATTGTCAATGTTGATATTCACTTTTTTGAATCTCTTTTCATCTCTTATTGACTCATCTCTGGAGATTCAAGATGACACTTATAATTAGCACTGTACAGTTTACATGAGGAGATCTTAGTTCTTATTTCTTACCAATATTTAGAGATAGAATGTAAAATCTTATATCAAGCTTATATATTATATATTCTAGCTCGTTACAAAGCCTTCTTGTAGTAAAACAGAAATAGAACATGGGTTACACAAAACTCGAAGCAAACATTAAGCATTCGAAAACTATTAACATATATAACACAAATCAACAAGTGAAAAACGACTGATAGTCCATGAGACCAAACTTTAAGTAAGAGTTTTTAACTTCCACAGGCGAGACATTCATCAGGGTTTGTCAAAGAACAAACCATCTGTGCCAATTTAGTTTCATTATCCTCTTTTTTTACTTCTTTGTCTTCTTCAGTTACTACACTCGGCTTCTCCTACAATGGATCCAACAACAGCAAAAGCTCACTGCATGTAAATAAAATGTCTAATTCCACAAGAAGAATCAGTTTGAAAAGTTTTGTATGTATTGTTACGTTATTTTTTACCTTGAATATGGTTGTGTCAACTGTGAACTGTGAACTTTATCGCATCTGCTGCACCACAGGTAATACATCCCAATTTTAAGGCAAATTCACAACAACATAGTAAGATAAGAGTATTCACAGAACTAAAGAAAGCTTTCAAAACTGTTTCACCTCGATTTTATAACGAGTTAAGCAATATTTTAGGTAAGCTTGTACTTTTTCCATGAAGTTAATGTGTCTTCGAAATGGGGCCCAAGGCGTGTTGGATGAGAGATGTCAGATGTTAAAGGCTTAAAAAAACTAGAGTATGAATTTTTCATATTTTTCGTCTTTTAGACGTCGTAAATTAAATTATATTGCATATTTAAGTATAGCATTCGTGCAAAATAAAATTGATTTCTCCGTTGAACATAGTTTTCAAAGTCTAATCACGGACACAGTTTTTCAAACTATCTTCGGCACATGCCTGTCTTAAACTATTTGATGTGTTAATTAATTTTAAAGAAATAGAGGTCGGTTTATATAGAGATCAAAAATTTATTTCAAAATGTTATTTGTGAATCGAAACCGTGTTTGAATGCTTCGATTAATCGTGATAGAAGATTGCATTGTCTTGATTTATTAATTGTTAATTGCAGTAAGTGAAAAGAAACCAAAGTTTCAAGTTTATGTCTGGTCTGTTGTTTTGATTCTTTTGAACATTATACAATTTTAAGAAAAATGTTAAAAAATAAAAAAAAACATCATTTTATAACTCTCAACCTTTCAAATTCAAAACGAAATCATTTGCATGTAGTAAATTTTTTTTCAAAAAATTATGAATATACAAGATGTTTGTCCTACAACAATTCATGAAACCTCTCGTATACAAGATGTTTGTCCTACAACCAAAATTTATGTTACCACATCATAAACTTGTTTGTTCCAAAGTAAAATCGTGTATATTACTTGTAAAACGTAAAGGAAAAAACTAGCATCTCTCACGTGAGAACAAATATTTACAATTTTCACCTCAAAAGCTTCGAAAACTATTATCACAAATTCTCAAGCTCCAACGTTAGATTAAGCACTACGTCGTTATACACAAAATCATTGAACAGGCTACTAAACAAAGATTAACATAAGTAATTAACATTTAATTTAACGATCCCCTTTCTTCCATTAATCCCTAATCTCCTTCGTTGTCTTGTAAATACTCTCGAGAGATCGAAACTTCTTTTCCTTCATCTTCATCATCTTCGTCTTCATCTCCACGCCAAGATTACAATTCTCCTTTACGCCGTCGTTTTGCTCGTTTCCGATCCTCGAGCTAACATCTTCATGCCTTCTCTTGCGTCCTCCTCTTTCGCCGCCGCCATCTCCGCCGGTGCTGCTGCTACAGCTCACCGTTTCTTCTTCGCTCATCTGCATAAGCTGTTCCGCCGCCGCTATCTCCGTCTCCGAGAATACGATCTCGGCCGATCCTCCAGAAAATCCCGTTTCGCCCATAGGATCGTTCATTGCCGTATTTAGTTATTCTGGAACAAAATAAAACAAGAAAACCAATAAATAAGAAAACCAAGATATTAAACACGCGAGTCGATTGATTTTTTATAAATTTTGTTTTTTTTTCTTTTGTTTTTAATCTTGTCGTTTTTTCGTTTTGTGCAATGGAAAAAAAGGAAGAAACTACAGAGTCGGTTTCGTAAGAAGAAGAACGTGTCTTCTGATATTATTTAAGTTTAATTAAAAGAGTGGGATGATCAGGTGCATCCGTGTATAGCTTATCGCTTAGAATCTGATCCGTCCAAAGTTTATTCTCCACATGAAGCTTTGTCTCGTCGATCCAACGGCTACGTTAGCTTGCTATGTTACTTCTTCAATGAGGTTTACTTTTAGCTTAGAGCAATAGATGCATTTGACTTCTATTACACGATTTGGTGGGTTCCACGTAAGCCATTCCTTCCGATTCCAAATATGGGAATGTCACCTAAGTGGGTCCCTTTATCCCTCATCCACGTGTTGTAGTTTCATACGTTGAAAAATCATATTCTATGTAGGATCTTGTTTCAATTGGAGATAACAAGTACTCCCTCCATTCCTTATTAATGAATGTTTAAACCAGGCCCGGACCAATTAAAAAACGGGTCCTGTGCCAAAAAACATTGAAAAATCAAATTTATGTGTATATATGATAAATCCGAAAATATGGACCTTAAATGTAATATTTCATAAAATTTAGGACCCTAAAATGTAACAAAAAATCAGATGAAAATTGGTGGACCCTGTGCTTTTGCACTGTGGGCACACCCTTAGGGCCGGACCTGGTTTAAACATTATGTATCTACAATTATTTGGATATATCTGGACTCAGAATATATCCAAATACATCCAAATAATTGCAGATATATAATACTTAAACATTTATTAATAAAAAACGGAGGGAGTATTAACAACCAGACCGAATGGAATCCAAACCCAAACCAAATTTTATCTATATATAATAACAAACTAAACAAATGCTTTTTTCTGTCGTACCTTTTCGTTTTTAACCATCTTATCTATAACCGATCATATAAAGAGTTGTGTCTTTTCAATCACATCTTTTCGCTTATAACCGCTAAATTGTTGAAAAGTTGCACCTTTTAGTGATATCTTTTCACGTATATATATATGTAAAATTATTTGATCATTTAATTACATTTTTCTAGAACTCTTAATTTTGATAAAACTCTTTCTTCGATTTTGTCTTCCCTTTTTTGTTCATCACCGATGTGGTCTCCTTAGAGTTTTCATCACTATACATCCATATTTCTTGCTACATCGTATGTTTGTGAATTCATTATATGGATGGATATTTTTTTTTCCTGTCATTTTGATCGTAAATGGTTTATTTTCAGTAACGCGATCGAGAGTTTGTTTTTTCTTTGTTCTTCTCTTCGGTAAGTGGTTCTAATTCTACCCGTTTTATATAACTCTACCTAATTAGAGTTAGAAATCATTTGAAAAATATTTTTTTTTGTCCCAGACATTTAGAAAGACTTAGGAATCAATTGTAAATACCTTTGACTGGCATGAAATTCTCTGTAAATACTAGAACAATTATGGTTTAGTTAGAAACTTATTATTTTTGTTTGTAATTAGGAAGCGATCAATTTAGATATTTTTTTATCTGGTAGAGAGTCATAATAAACCAACTTGTGTAATCTCTGCCAATTTAAATCACAATATAAAAAAATCTAATAAAGAAAATCTAAAACTTTTTCTGCAAATCTGAATTAATGCTTTTTGTGAACATATTTTTTTATTTTTAACTGTTTTGCATATAACTGTTCATTTTACGGTTGTGTCTTTATGTGACACACACTTTCGCTATGAACAGTTATGTTACAACTTTTGATAATTATATCTTTTCACTTTTATATATATTGTTTAATACAATTTCATCACTCAGTTAGAATCTTCGAATTTTCACCTGTCGTTTCTATTTTTTTCTGGTTTTGCTTATCTCTTTTCTCTCATCATTGCTGTATTTTTTTATAATCCATTTCTTACATCGAAGTTTGTTCTCTCATTCATCTGTTTACTCGGCTTATTTACAAATAAAAAATTTGATCGTGATTCAAGCAACCTATTATATATCCTGACTTGCCAATCAATGTGGAGAACAAAAAACCATTAATCTTTTTTTAGATAAAGAAAAAGCATTAATTTTAACACCAAAAATGGTTTATTTTTTATTTTTGTAAAATTCTCTACTTTTCTTGAAATCATAAGACGGACCTTTTTTTTTTTTTTTTTGAAGATATCATAGGAAGGACTTAACTTTGAGTGAAACGTGAAGTGTTCTTAGGTATTCTTTATCGCCGTTAGTTTCTTCTTGACTCTCTTTCATAACTGCGAAATTCACCGTTGTAAGTTATTCATTCGTGTCATGTTCAATACATGGTATCGTTTTCTTCCTATTATAAAGGCACTCCTAAAATTAATATTTGTTCATGTGTTCTTGTCAAGTTCTATACATGGGATCGTTTTCTTCCTATTATGAGTCCTGATATTAATATCTTTTCTATTAACCGAAAAGGCATACAAGGTAATGTTTCAAATTTTCAAGAGAATCATTATGATTCTTCACCTTTATTTATTGATAAAAATATACAACAAATCTTTAACAAAAAAAAAAATATACAACAAATGTGATACTGGCATTTCTGATTGTATTAGCAATTCACATCTACTACAGTCGCGTCTTTTTGTATATACATTTTGCTTCAACCGTATTCTAGAATTGCGTCTCTTCTATATGTAACTTTTTGTTGCAATATATATTTTTTAACTGCCTTTTTTTATCAAAAGTTGTAACTTTAAACATTTATTTCTTTTCATTTTTTTTTTTAATTCTTGAGACGTGAGATGAGATGAGAAGATACAAGCGATGGGATTGAAATCCTAAGATTGAAATTGTGGATTTAATCAATGAACTCAAGAGGGAGTGCTAGAAAATTGAGTCCATGATTAAATCTTGTAATATCGAAAGGTATATATATGTAACAGTCGTGACTTTAGTTTGGGTAGTTATTCAGTTATGAATAGTCACGTACCATTATGAAAGATTACGTTGATCATGTAAAATCACTATACAAGTTTATATAAGTTAGTGACATGTCATTGTAAATAATTGTCGAGATGAAGAGAAGTATTTCAGATTTTATATTCTGTTTTCTTTTCTCTCAACTTCTATTTACTTTTCTTTATCACATGTTTATGCCTTGTACAAGATGCAATGACTTCATATAATACAAAGCATAAAAACCAATACGGTACATCATCTGTTCTTCTCAATTTTTATACATAATGCCATTTACTTCTAAAGATTCATTTTTTTTCTATAACTATCCACTTCTTTATTGTTTTTTTCTTATGATCCCCGCTATAATTTTACTTTCTTATCGATGGTTACAAAAATTTGGTGTTTTCTAAAATATATTTTAGTTTTTATATTTTTAGATTTTGAAATTGACTAGTATCTTTTATATTTTTTTACCTTTGGCAGAAACAACTTACTTACACCAAAAACGGGTTACGTTGGCTAGCGTTGGGATTGTATGTTTTTTTCTTGTGTACCTTCCGATTGTTTACCATCCAATGATTAACTGCGAGCGGAGAAAGGTGAATGAGCGTTCAATATATCATTTGGCAAAGTAGCACCTTTAACAACAAATGCTTTGTTTTCCTTTGCATTTTTCCAAAGAAGGGATGCTTTAGTTTTAATTATGGTAGAATCATACTTACGTATTACGTTGCATATAATACTTTAAGCACGTTATTATGATAACAACTCCTCTGACCGATGTTTCGTGGAACAAGGCAATTCATGACGAGAATTTCCAAGGAACATCAATCAGAGTTTCTACATATAACACACGTTTGGCGATTGTAGAGATTTCCTTCAAGGCTGTCAACATTCTCAAGCTGATTTCTAGGACGTTCCTGGTCGTTTAATGCTAAGCGGTTAATCTTAAGCTTCCTAGAGGTGTAACTTTTAAAATGGTAGATGAACTTTACTTGGTTTCGAAGTATTTCTAAATGGTATCCCATTTGGGGAGATGAATAAAAGGAAATTTAAGGGGGAAAAAAAAAAAGTATTTCTAAATGTCCAACGGGACAAAAATGGTATGTTATTTACAATTATATATAGAGAGAATTACTCCAAATAATCCACTTTCGGAACCTAATGGTAGAAATAGCCACTCTAAAGGTATAACTTTGAAAATGAACATTCCAAATTGTATTTTTGAAATGGATTAGAATGAGTAAAAAATAACATTATGCTCGGTGAGATCAGTCACAGGACAAGTTACATTCTTATGTTGCTCGAGGAGAACCAAAGTGGCTCAAAGTCTTGTTGGAGAGTGAAAAGCCTTGCCATGGAGTATAAGAAAATGCCTGCAATGTTGTATTCTGAAGACGGAGCTCTGTAGTTGCTTTATTGGTCTTTTTGCTTCTGTTTTTGTTTTTCTTTAACGGGTTTCTTCACCAGTCGTCCAGTTTCTAGACCGTGTGAACATTTGTGTTCTTTTGCTCCCGGTGAGCTTTTAATACCAATATAAATTCAGCGAAAAAAAAAAGAGAGTATCTTTTGTATGTTCTCTTCTAATATAAGAAGGGTTACATTATACCTCTGAGAAAAGTAGGTAATCATGCAATTGATTTGTTTAGGAACAAAGAAGAAGATAGTGAAATTAATCAGCCCAATTAGTAGAGACCTTTATTACTAAGTACTCCCTCTGTTTCAGAAAACTTGATGTTATAGGGAAAATGTATCTGCAATTAATTGGATGTATATGATAATTTATATTTCGTTATAAATCGAAGTCCAAATTTAGTATACGAAAATTTGGCTAATCACGAGACTATATGAGTTTTTTCCCATCTCATTTGTTTAGTTTCACATAATATTTGATAGGTATGACATTTTGTTAAATTCTTTACAACTTACTTCCTCTGTTTCACAATATAAGGAGTTTTAGAGTTTTTTTGTTTTTTTCATATTATAAGGGGTTTTCATGTTTCTCTGCAAAATTAAATGTGTTTTTATTATTTTTTACATTCTGAATATTGCAGATTATTTTTTCATTGGTTGATCTATTTTAGAATTGATGATAAAAAAAAAATTAAAATACAAAAATTAAATGTGTTCTTAATATATGTGCAAAAATATTAAACCCCTTATATTGTAAAACAGAGGGAGTATTAAAAAAAAAAAAAAGAGTGTTTATCCTTAGAACATATAAAATGTCAACATATATTTATAAATTACATATCTAGATTAAAATAACAAATTAATGTACTATAAAACTTTAATCGAAATTTTTTTTTCTCATAAATGTGAATTTACTACTCGAACTATATATAAACATTATAATAGCGTACAAATCAAAAGCCATTTTGTCCATCCTATCTTCTTCAAATATTTCAAAAACATCTATATATAAACTCATTACATTATCATATATGACATCTTTCTATTTACGGTTATTATAGTATTGCTAATGTTTTATTATATAAGTTAAATGATATATATTATAAATAAAACAAAAATATATTGATATAAAATGAGTTATCGCGCGATCTCGCGCGGGTTCAATTCCTAGTATATTATAACAACAATGTATTTACTTAATGCCAAAAAAAAAAAAAATCAAGTACTGAATACACCGAATTTCATTGAATTAAAATTATATATATATACCAAAAATATGATAAATGTTATTTGTTATCATCCAAAATCAAACGTTAACTGGACGAAAACAAAGATATGATAAAAATAAAAATTATGAAAAATTGTAAACAGAGTTGATAAACAAAACCTAGTTTTCACTTTTCAGCTGGTTATGTGGGCTATGAGGGCCGACGTTGAAAAACACTTCAGTAAACAAAGCCCACTAGTTTCAGGCCGTGGAGTAACAAACACGAGTGTCGAGCCCAGGTCTCCACGGCCACAACGTGGAATTCTCACCACAACCGCTTTTGTGATTTTGTCTTTTCTTTAAGAATGGACTAGGGGATGACCCGCGTGTACACGCGGGTGTACAGTATATATATATATT